>RXID01014425.1:195000-277500 GCA_005019695.1 Trichopus zeylanicus subsp. travancoricus
GCCCCCCTGCACCCACCCCTGAGTATATGATTCAACAGGAATCACACAAGGGTAGATTGATAGAAACCTCTGATAAAATATCCACCAGTACCTGTAACTTAGCAAATAAAGGAAATAGTCCATTTTAGGGATTGGCGACTTACCCATTTAGTGACTTTGGCACTGGACTTTCCCAAAATGGTGTTGAGTCAGATGAATTAGAGAATAGACAAACATCTGTTGGCATTCCAGCCTTCCTTCTCCTTTCTGGGCCTATTTGAAAGAGAATCCAGTACCTCTTGGTCATGAATATTTGAATAGAATGAACTAGCCTCCATGGATATCTTTGCTTCGGAACAAAACAATTTGAAAATTTGAATTAGACTCGGTCAACTAGAATGTGTATTATTCATATGGTGATATTCCAATTGAGAAGATCCATCGACCTGAGATGAAAAGAAAGGTTTATCTATTTTCTTTAGTTATTCAATTAAACCAAGGATTCGTTATTGGAGCAGATAGCAACAACCATTTCATCGGACATGTGTATTTTTAATTTTTTCAATGGATTTACATGGTTTCATTAATGGAAATTGTTTGATGTAGTGAGTAAGAGGCTCTGGTTGTTCGCCATTCAAGAATTCTTGTTTAGGCAGTTCATATCATCCATACATAGTGTTTTGATCTAAGATTTCAATTCTTCCATGTTTCAGCAGTAAGTAGCATATTGTTCCATGGAGCTAAGGTCCAAAATATGGAATAAATAATTGTTTCCATGACTCTACCACCCGGCCAATTCTGTTCCACTTAATCCCCTTTTCATAGCCACATATCTTTATGGCTAAGGAATGGGAAATCTTTCTCCTGTTACATAAATCAAATGTTTCATTTCATCTAGGAAAAGCCATCTCTTTCTCAACAATGTCTTTGTCATTTGATCCAATAGCGTTCTGTTAGATAGGAACATATTTGATAAATACTGATATCTCTCGGATAGAGTATTAGAACGGAAAGATCCATTGGATAATGAACTATTGGTTCTAAGTCATCTCTGGTGATGAATCAACAATTAAAAAAGCCTTATTTTTTGGAAGATCTATCTCGTGTCTGGTACTGCATGGTTCCACTCTGTAAGAACTCTGAATCATTCTCGTGAAGCTCATCCTCTTTATGATAAATGATCTGCTTGCTGTGAAATGACCCAGCCCCATAGGGAAATCCCAATTCAGTGGACCTTTTGATACAATCAAATAGATTACCACATGGGCGCCATATTCTAGGATCCCAAACTATGTGATTGAATAAATTCTCCTCTATTTGTTGCAGGTTGAGGGCTCCTTCTCCTTCCCCTTCTTCAAACTCTGATTCATATTTTTCATATAGAAATCTCTGATCAATGATAGAACAAGATCCATTTTGCATCATAACTAATCGATTCCTTGGTTTGAGTAATGTCACTCGATTATTATCAAACTGACTGCAATCTTTTTTTGTCTGTGAGGATCCCACCAGAGCACCTTCTACTTCTAATAGGCCATGAACTAGATCAGAATCATTCTCAACGAATCCATAAGAAGTGATCCAATTTTTTTCATTAGGTCTGGGTGAAGACCAAAGATCTTAAGCGACGGATCCGGTAGAACAACTCAAAAGATAAAGAAGTATCATTAATTTCTTCATGCTCATTCCAAGTTCAAAGTACCATTTGTACAAAGAAGAATCCCCTTCCTTACGTGATTTCTTCTTCATATAGATAGATATAGGATCTATGGGGCAATTACTTATAAGTATGTTTTGTGCAACAACCCTACCTATATGATAGAAAAGGATCCCATGATCTTGAACTGATCTTACTTGGGATCACATATCCCAAGTTTGTCTATTAAGAGCTGATCTAATTGTATTAGTTTCTATAATTGATTTCCTCTGCGTAATACTAATTGATAGGGCCTCATTGATAAGTGCTACAAGAACTTGTGCATTGTAACCCATGGTTATGGACTCGAAACCGTTAGTATGGAACATTTTCTTTTCTAAACAAAATCCCCTAATATATGAAAGAATGAAAAAGTGCTTTCATTGTTGTTGAATAAGAAGCCTTCGTATCTTAATGCATGTATTTAATTTATTCAGAGCTATTAGGGCGGGATCCACTTTTTGGGAATATGAGATGAAGCAATAACAAGAATATTTCTAGTGGAACATCTTTCATAATCCTTGGAGAGATAGTTCTCTAATAGACTAAAGGATAAGTAATTTGACTCATTCACATACAGATCATGAATGTTTGGAATACATATTATGCAAGGAGACATTGCTTTTGCTAATTCAAATTGAAGGGTGATAGCAAATTGGTCTATTTTCGGTGTCACATACATAGTTAGCACATTCATCATAATTAGCAGCTCCGTATCAAGGTTATCATCAATAAGATAACCTTTAGGCTTGTCATCCAGGAACTTGTTCAGAATACCATAACGAAATGAACATAGGAGTTTGTCGCTAGGTATTTGACCAAATAGGACCGTCCAGTTCCAATAGAACCTATCACTAAAATACCCCTAGAAGAGGATAGGGCTAAGAGGAGCGAAAAGGGTTTTCCATGAGATGGAAAATGAAAACTATTAGCCCTACACAAGCTTTGTGAATAAGCGATTGTCTGATAATGAGTAAGAAATATCTGTCTTTTTGCTAAATAGGATCTATTGAACTCATAATTCATTAGATACTCTTTATGAATGTTAATTAAGTATCGTAAGTAAATTGATCTTGGTTGTTCAATCATTTGATAACTAGAGTTATTCTTTGCTAAATGATCATTATGAGTTAGACTCAATAGAATTTGATCAATCCTTTTCTCTGTCATTAAAGTGGAGAATTGAATCAAGAATTCTCTTTCTTCATCATCAATTGAATCACTGTTTGCGACCCAAGATTCTATTTTATCATCAATCCAATCACCGTTCACATTTTTTATTTTTCTTATCAATGAATAGATCTCTTTACTTGTATGACTTAAATGTCTCATATTTCTCAAAAGAGTGATTCGATTGATGGGATTTGGTATGATACTTATGAGATCGATGAGATTGATATTCAAATATTTCTTCTTAGAATGTATTGATTTGATCCCATAAGCGGGACCACCACCCAATAGCATGTTGCCACCAGAAGTAGAACCCCATATTTCTTCTAGAGAATCTCCTAATTATTCGAGAGCAACTAGAAAGAGATTCTTTAACTAGAAAGAATTCAGTTCAGATGTAGGATACCTATACAGAAGTTTTCACAACTCAATCTTGTATGATGGAATCATCAAAGATTTGATCTTTCTAACTCTGTCCATAACTCACTAGAGGCTTGGAAAACAAAGAGAAGATGTATACGAATGAGATATCTAGCAACAACAAGAAGGAAAAGGATTGAATAGAGGAACTCCTAAGCAATTGTTGATCTCAGATATGTCCATATCAATAGAATGGGTGACTCATTATTTCGATGAATCATTTCTTCGGATAGAAGAAGAAGATTCGGTAAACACTTACTCGAAATCTCACTTATCAGAGTTTGTTGTGGAAGAATTGCCCATAATTTTTACTGAGGAATAGGTCATGATATATCTGATCCATGCATAATATCATGAAAAATGGAGACAAATTTTTGACTGCTACTTATTATTGGCAATGGGTCTGAAAAAGTATCTAAAAGGGTGAAATTTAGATATTTGCACCTTGTCGAAGTAAGGAGCCATGGCATATATGTTTGGAACAAATTCCATTTTGAGAGATTTGAAAAAGCACTATCTCGTTGAAAAGTTCTATACATCTGCCCTTTCTCAACTCATTTCTTTAGACAAAGACTCTTTTTTTTTTCCTCTTTCTAGATGGTAAATATTTCTCAGAACATGAAGTGTGAATCAAACCCATGTTTGAATTGAAACTGAGATACTGATGCAAGTTCTTCCCTTCTGAATCAGATAGATTTATATCTGAATGAGGATGACAATAAGTTCTTTCAAAATTGGCTATTTGTTCCTCTGTTAAGGTGTTGTAGAAATGTTTGTGATCGAATAAATAGCTCTACGAATGAATGGATTGGATCAAATTGGAAAATGAAAAGATTTGTACAATTTATGCATTTCGTCACCACTTTGTGGAAGATCGTTAGGTATGAATATGTCAGATACCTGTGACTCAATTGGTGAAGTAGTCTCTCTCTCCCAAAAAATATGTTTTTTCTTACTGACACACAAAGAAACTATTTTGTTCTGAATGAACAAGATATTGAGGAATTGTCCATATGTAAGATCATAATTATGGATATGGGTCTTTTCCACATAAAAAGGGAATCTTTTGTTACAATAGAACCAGAAGTGTTGTGGATCATTCAAGAATTGAAGTCGATTTGCTTTTTAGAAAGAAGATATTCCTCCTTTTTCCAATCCGGTTCCTCCACCACTGCAAACCCTGGTTAGGTTCAGGCATGATACACTTTTTATTTATTGGGAGAACCCAAGTACGCTCTTGCGAATCCATGAAACAACTCTCAAAAATCTTTTTCCTTTTTGGAAGATACAAGAGCAAAACAATCAACCTATTGATATTGGAAGACCAAAAAGATTCTTCCAATGTCTCATTTCTGGGTACAATGGAATTCATAGGTATGGGAAAAAGGCCCATAAAATAGAGATTTTCTATTTTGACCATCTTTCGATTGTTAATACGAGATATAAGGACCGCTACTACAAGCAGTACTACACGTTTGATCTAAAATATTGATTGCTTGTTGAACTTTGTGAATCACATGAAAGTTGGATACTCCCAATTTGGGGGTCAAAGAGTTTCATAAAATATTCTTGGTGGAAAAAATGTGAGTGAAAGATCCCACTGAATCGAATTTGATCCATGAATCTAAGAAATAGTGAGGACTCTTGATCTCTCTCCATATCTCTCTCATTTCGAAGATCCAGGATTCGAATTGATGTCATTTCATTGATTCCTCCTAAAGATTTCATTTCAATTGGAAGTTGGTTAATCATGATGTACGATGATCCCTATTAAGCATCCATGGCTGAATCGTTAAAGCGCCCAACTCATAATTGGCAAATTCGTAGGTTCAATTCCTGCTGGATGCACGCCAATGGGAACGTTCAATAAGTCTATTGGAATTAGCTCTATATCAATGGAATCTCATTATCCATACATAACGAATTGGTATATTCATACCATAACATTGAACAGTAAAACAAGAATTCTTATCGATATTGGAACTCACAGGGAAGAAAATGGATTTATGGATGTAATCAAATATGCAATATTTACAGAAAAAAGTATTCAATTATTGGGGAACAATCAATATACTTCTAATGTTGAATCAGGATCAATTAGGACAGAAATAAAGAATTGGGTCGAACTCTTCTTTGTTGTCAAGGTAATAGCTATGAACAGTCATTGACTCCCCGGAAAGTGTAGAAGAATGGGACCTATTATGGGACATACAATGCATTACAGACATATGGTAATTATGCTTCGACCGGGTTATTCTATTCCACCTCTTATGGAGAAGAGAACTTAAAGGAAAATACTCACTAACACGGTGATACATTTATACAAAACTTCTACACCGAGCACATGCAATGGAACCGTAGATAGTCAAGTGAAATCCAATCTATGAAATAATTTGATCTATGGACAGAATCATTGTGGCGAAGGTCGTAATGCTAAAGGAATCATTACTGCAGGGCATAGATGAGGAGGTCATAAGCGTCTATACCGTAAAATCGATTTTCAACAGAATGAAAAAGACATACCTAGTAGAATCGTAACCATAGAATACGACCCTAATCCAAATGCATACATTTGTCTCATACACTATGGGGATGGTGAGAAGAGATATATTTTACATCCTAGAGGGGCTATAATTGGAGATACCATTATTTCTGGTACAGAAGTTCCTATATCAATGGGAAATGCCCTACCTTTGAGTGTGGTTTGAACTATTGATTTATGTAATTGGAAGTAACCAATTAGGTTTACGACGAAACCTAGAAATTGATCACTGATCCAATTTGAGTACCTCTATGGGATAGACATAAATAGAAAACTGTTGAGTAACGGCAATAAGTGATTGAGTTCAGTAGTTCCTCATAGAAAATTATTGACTCTAGAGATATGGTAATATGGAGAAGACAAAATTGTTTAAAGCACGCACAGAATGGGATACACCCTTCTTTCAAAGAGAGGAGGATGGGTTATTCCCATTTAATTTGATGGTCAAAGGTGAATTGAATGCTAAGCAGTGGTAATTAGAAAGATCTCGGGGGAAAAAATAGAGATGTCTCCTACGTTACCCACAATATGTGGAAGTAGAAACGTAATTTCATAGAGTCATTCAGTCTAAATGCTACATGAAGAACATAAGCCAGATGACAGAACTGGGAGACCTAGGATGTAGAAGATCATAACATGAGTGATTCGGCAGATTTGGATTCCTATATATCAACTCACATGGTATTTCATCATACGATTCATATAAGATCCATCTGTCTAGATATTATCATATACATCTAGAAAGTCGTATGCTTTGGAAGAAGCTTGTACAGTTTGGGAATGGGTTTTAATTGATAAAAAATAAGAATCTACTTCAACTAATATGCCCTTAGGCATGGCCATACATAACATAGAAATCAAATTTGGAAAGGGTGGATAATTAGCTAGAGCAGCAGGTGTTGTAGCAAAACTGATTGCAAAAGAGAGTAAATTGGCCACATTAAGATTACCATTTGGGGAGGTTCGTTTGATATCCAAAAATTACTTAGCAATTGTCGGACAAGTGGGTAATGTTGGGGTGAACCAAAAAATTTTGGGTAGAGCCGGATCTAAGTGTTGGCTAGGTAAGTGCCCTGTAGTAAGAGAAGTAGTTATGAACGAAGAAGTAGGAAAAGGAAAAAACCCACAACCTCTTGGGGTTATCCTTCACATGGAAGAATAAGTAGGAAAAGGAAAAAATATAGTGATAGTTTTATTCTTTGTCACCATAAATAGGAATATTGAAAATTTAATTTTTGGAATTTGCAAATAATGTGATGGGCAAACGACGAGAATTGAACCCGCACATGGTGGATTCACAATCCACTGCCTTGATCCACTTGGCTACATCCACCCCTTATCTAGCTAAAGGATTTTCCCTTTTTTCCATTCATCATTATTGTATTTATTCTTACCTTATTAGATCGAGATATTGAACATAGTTTAAAATGTAAAAATAAAGGAGTAATCCATTGTGACACATTTACTAAAAAAAAATCCTTTTGTAGCTAATGATTTAATGGGAAAAATGGAAAAATTAAACATGAGGGAGGAGAAAAAAAAATAATAGTAACTTGGTCTCGGGCATCTACCATTATACCCACAAGATTGGACATACAATCTCCATTCATAATGGAAAAGAACATTTACCTATTTATATAACAGATCAGATGGTAGGTCACAAATTGGGAGAATTCACCCCTACTCTGACTTTCGCGAGACATGCGAGAAACGATAATAAATCTCTTCGTTAATTTTTTTATTTTTATTTTCTATTTTAGTAAAGTAACAAAAGTAGTTATCATTCATTGGTAGGAGATAGCCTTATGATAAAGATAAAGAACTCGACTTCAAGAGGGGGAGCAATACCAAATC
Source organism: Trichopus zeylanicus subsp. travancoricus (assembly GCA_005019695.1). Taxonomy (NCBI): domain Eukaryota; kingdom Viridiplantae; phylum Streptophyta; class Magnoliopsida; order Dioscoreales; family Dioscoreaceae; genus Trichopus; species Trichopus zeylanicus. The sequence continues at coordinate 202,662 of RXID01014425.1, forward strand.
TCTTGCTCTGGAACAAGATATTGGATATTGCTCCTTCAAAGATCCATATACATTAAGACAAAAGTCTTATCCATTTGTAGATGGGGCTTCAATAGCGGCTAGGTCTAGAGGGAAGTATGAGCATTACGTTCATGCATTACTTCCATACCAAGATTAGCACGATTTATAATATCAGCCCAAGTGTTAATGACATGGCCTTGACTATCAAGTACAGAATGGTTGAAATTGAAAGCCATAGTACTAATACCCAAAGTAGTAAACCAAATACCTACTACAGGCCAAGCACCCAAGAAGAAATGTAAGGAATGAGAATTGTTGAAACTAGCATATTGGAAGATCAATCAGCCAAAATAACCATAAGCAACTATGATATTATAAGTGTCTTCCTCTTGACCAAATCTGTAACCTTCATTAGAAGATTCATTTTTAGTGGTTTCCCTAATCAAACTAGAGGTTACCAAAGAACCATGCATAGAACTAAATAGGGAGCCACCGAATACACCAGCTACAAACTCTGCTTTTTTGAGGACCCACTGTGGTAATGAGAAAGATTTCTACATATCCGACTAAATTGATGAATAATGCTCAAAAATGATAAATCAGACCAGATTGGCTTATTAATAGGATGCCCAGATATAGTACAAAGTTTTGCTTTAGACAATGATCGAATAAGAGGAATAACCAAAACCATAGTATCGAATTTCTTAGTAAGAGTGTCTATTAAAAATGCATTTTCCAGCATTTGATTCCTTACCACCAAAAGACTTATTAGTACACTTAAAAGATAACCTAGAAAATAGAAAGTATAATTTAATAATTGGTTTATATGAATCCTATGCGGTCGAGACCAAAATTGAAAATAATATTTCTAAAAATTGACAAAGTAAGATCTCCATTTCTTCATCATAAGATGAGTTCACTTTGAAGCCAGAATTGCTTTTTCTTGATATCGAACATAATGCATAAAAGGATCCTTAAAGAACCACAAGGCCTTCTGAAAATGAAAATAATTAGAACATGCTACTAATAAAAACACTATTCTATTTTTCCATAGAAATGTGTTCACTCAAGAAAAGCCCCATAAGATGTTGATAGTAAATAAGAGGATTGTTTATGAAAAGAAATGATATAAATTCACATTCAGAGACATAAGAATTATATAGGAATAAAAAAATCTTTGATTTTCTTTTGAATTTGAAATTGAAATGATGTAAATAGGCTTTTTTTGAGTAATGAAACTATTCCAATTATAATATTTGTGAAGAAAGAATCGAATAAATGCAAAGAAGAAACATCTTGGGTCTAGCATTGAAGGATTTGAACCAAGATTTCCAGATGGGTGGGATGGGGTATTAATATATCTGACACAAAATTTAAATGTGAAAATTTGTCCTCTAAAAAAAGAAACACTGAATGAATAGATCAAAAAATTTTAGATTTAGGTATTTCTTTTTGTTCAAGGGAAGACCCTAATCATAGCAAGAATGGAATTTCCATAATGACTGCAAAACCTTCTAATATCATTTGGGAATAAAAAAATTTGTTGTGCCCAACACTTTGATTTTGGCTTGAATCATCAACTGAATAAATCAAATAATTTTGTTGATACATTCGAATAATTACTTGTTTCACAAGTACTGAACTGGATTTATTGTCATAATCCAAAAATTTCTATAAAAATCGAACCATTTAAACCATGATCATAAGCAAGTGTATAAATATACTCTTGAAAGAGAAGTGAATATAGAAGTGCCTTTGCCTAGATCCATCTTTTTCTAAATAGCCTTGTAATTCTTCCATTTTCATTTCTACTTGAACAGGAAATGAGGGGCATTTCTTGGGTTATCAAATTATACATAGTGTAATATATAAGAACAGGATATATATTATGTATACAGTAATAGGAAGAAAATATATACTCGGAGACAGGGAGAGTCAAATCAATAGATCTTTTTCTCTACTTTTTTATCCAATGGGTTTATGTTTTTATGTTTGTTAAAATTACAAGTGTAAAAATCCTTTATTTTTGCAATCTAATCACTCTTTCGACTTTGGAATAAAGTCTCTTTATCAGTATACGATTTCTTCTACACATTTGTATCCAACAAATAATTCTACTATAATTAGACTAAAGAATAGCTAGGATTTTAAAAAAAAAAAGAATCATTTACACGAGAATCCTTTCCCCCATCAGGTATTAATTAATTTTTAATATCTAATTAGATCATATAATTAATTATTCAAATTAAGAATATAAGCTCGTTACTTTTTGTTTTACTCAAATTGGAACCATAAGACTCTATCCATTTATCCAATAGACCTAAAGAATAAACCCAAAATTCCATTTTGTTTTTTTAAAAATTTAAATTCCAAATTTCTTATTTCTTTTATTATGACATACTGTTTTCCCCATTCATTACCTTTCAAGATTAGTCATGGTCTTATAAACTCTCCCAATAGTCTAGACAAATTTGGTGCTTCATCCAAATGTGTAAAAGATCATAGTCGCACTTAAAAGCTGAATACTCTATCATTGACTTAGTAACTCGGATAAATATGCTATATAGATATGATCAAAATAAAAAAAAGACTAATTGAATTGCAATGCACGATCCTGACAAAAACAAAACCTTGAACTAAAAAAAAAGAGGATTTTTTAATAACCACTTATGAACTTATGAACAAACATCAAAATACTAAAACGGTGTATCCGCTTAAAAAACAACAAACAAACTATTAATAGAGATGTAAAAATTTACATTTATTTTAATTTTCTCAATTTTGATTTTTTATTTTTGTTAATGTTACTAAAATATGCCTTGTCTTCATAACTATAGAATAAATTTGACAACCTACCATTTGATTGAAGTGAAGGAAAAAACCAATCAACTCAATTTCAATATAGAGTGGATATAAACAAATCCATTTATCCATGATTGAATTATATTTGTTTAGTACATTATTGTCAATATGAATCGAATGTTGAGAAAACAAATTAAATTAGTAAGTAAATCAAATATCTCATTCACTAAAGAGATGCAAATTTGACCATATCCAATTGAATTATCAATGGTTTAATTGAAATTCTTAATTAGGAACGTAGATTGAGAATCTAGTTTTCCATAGGTATGGAATAGAAAAGATTTCATGTAAGGTCAGATTAAGTTCCTTATTCTTGCTTTCCTATGAAAAAGAAAACATTAATATATATAGGACTATTATCTTTTCTTTTGTATCCCTCATATATAACGAACCATTGTTACCGAAGGTACTCATAAATATTTAAGGAATCGCAGATACTTTTTACTTAATGGAGAAAAAGGGCTCTTGGCCGTTGTTACTGAATACTGAAATAGAATAATAAATATAGTAACAATATATAATATCATATCACAGGCCTTGTTCATTTATTTTATGCATTTACTTTGGATTCCCGAATCTTCTCATCAACTCCATCACCAATTCCATATTCCATTTCCATAAAGTAAATGGAATATATAAATATATAAATGTCCGACTAGTCGATACACTACATTGATTTACAATTATCCACTTGAATAAGTCCAAATACAATTTCCCATTTTTAATTGTTAATTTTTCTATCCCAGCTTTATAAACTTTAAGCTTAAGACTGGCAAGAAAATTAGTACCAAAAACTCCTTACTCTTTAATCTCCACACAAAATATATTTAATGTGGAATTAGTATACCCCATTTATTTATTTTGGGAGGATTTTGGTTTGGAAAGGACAGAGAGATCTTTCTTTTGCATTTCGACTCAGAATGCATTGTGTGATAATTTACATTTCCTAAAGACTAAATATAGGGGCTTCTGTAAGTAATTAACTTAAAATTAAATAGTTATCTTCAATTTCAATCAATTTCAATATAAATATGAGTAATATGAACATATAATATACTTTTTTTTCATCGGCATTTAAGGCTTGATTATGTTTGTGAGAAACCAAATAGAAGAAAAAAAATATCATTTTGAGAATTTTTCTTAGAAGTCAGGAACAATCTGATTTGGGGCGGAAGGATTTGAACCTTCGAGTAACAGGACCAAAACCCACTGCCTTACCACTTTGGCCATGCCCCATTTTGATTTATGTTCAATACTATTAAACACTAATAATGTAATTATATTAGTTAATAGTCAATTCCAACCCAAATACATAGGATAGACATCATTACTAGGATTCGACACATATGATATAGAATAAAAATATTCATTGATCATTATGTATAATTCAATAAATATATTGTAGGAAAGTAGAATTACTTATTATTCTTTATTCTCATTTTGTTTTGGAATGGGACAAAGATTTTTAATTTGGAAGAGTTGGAAGAAAAATGGAATTATTTGATCTGCTTTTTTTTATTTCACTTCTTAAAATTTCAAAAATAACTCAATCAAAATCAAATATCAAATTATATCATCTATAAGAACAAAATGTTTGTTATGCTTAATATCTTTAGGTTAATTTGTATCTCTCTTAATTCTATCTTTTATTCGAGTAGTTTTGCTTAATATCTTTATTTGTTATGCTTAATATCTTTATGTTTGTTATGCTTAATATCTTTAGTTTAATTTGTATCTCTCTTAATTCTATCTTTTATTCGAGTAATTTTTTCTTTGCCAAATTACCCGAGACTTATGCCCTTTTCAACCCAATCATAGACGTTATGCCCGTTATACCTGTACTCTTTTTTCTTTTAGCCTTTGTTTGGCAAGCTGATGTAAATTTTAGATAAAATCTTTAATACTCTCCTAAATTCTAAATTCCTGATTCATTCAAAAAAAAAGATTTGAAAAATGGATAGGATTCTATATGCCTTATTTTTTTGTTATTTTATTACTAAAAAAATAACTAATCTATTCCCATTTCAAAAAAAATGATCTTATTTTGGAGGTTGTGTACTGCTTACTCTCAAACTCTTCATTTACACAGTGGTGATATTCTTTGTTTTCCTCTTCGTATTTGGATTCTTATCTAACGATCCAGGGCATAATCTTGGGCGTGAGAAATGGAAAAAAAAAATCAAGGGATCGAGATTTTTTGGAATTTGAAACTCTCAAGAGATCAAAAAGAAGGAGCGAGGAGAGAGGGATTCAAACTCTCAGTACGAATAACTCATACAACATATTAGCAATCCATCACTTTAGTCCACTTATCCATTTCTCCCAATTCAAATCAAAACTGCAAATTTTTTATGTGATATGTGAAGTAAAAGTTGATAAAAACTCTAGTTTTAAGGATTCAAGGATTCTATGATATAGAAAAAAAATACAATATCCACAAGCAATTAAATTTCAATAATGATTTGAAACAGATATTCCCATCCCCATAGAAAGAATGCCTTACTTCTTTGAAGAGGTATGAAAGTGTATTCCCCCAGCCCCGTTAAATACTGGTCGAGCCAGTACTTCTTTTAATTCAATCAATCATTCATAGATTAATTAATTTCATTTAATTTATATAAAAAATTTCATTATATTTACATAAATGAAAACATAAAACATATTAATTTTATGTTGTTTATATAATTAAACAATATCTCAATAATATTAATATAATATCTCCAAATTTTAAATTCTAATATATATCAATGTTAATATATATAACAATATCTCAAAACACACATATTGTCGAATAGAATATAATTAATTGAACCTCCCCCCCACCCCCCCAAAAAAAAGCCATACTTTTAGTTTATTATTTAGATTTAACTAAATTTTAGACCGATTTAAACCGAATTTTAAGATCTAATAGATTGAGAAAAAAAAAAAAAAGAACCATGATATGCAAAATTCATCATTTTTTGGTCCGGTCACCGCTTCTTGGGCTTGGGGTGCAGTCAATATAATTTTAACAAGAATCATTCCCAGATCTAGAGGGATCATCTAGAAAGTGAGCATTCTTGGATGCATTCAAACAGATAAGCTAACATAGATGTTTTGGATCTAATTTTATTAGGACTTCCTTCATACATTGAAACTTTTTATTTCTATTTTTTGTTTAAGATCTTAGATCTAGAAATACATCAATTTTCCATAAAGGAGCCAAATGAAACCAAAATTTCATGTTCGGTTTTGAATTAGAGACATTAAAAATGATCAACCAACGTCAACTATAATCCTAGCCTTCCAAGATAACGATGCGGGTTCGATTCCTGCTACTCGCTCCATATTTCTTATACATATACATACATTATAAAATGGAATATGCATCCTTTTTTGTTTTTAGGGAATAAAAATTCATTTATTTATGTGTAATCAGATTTTATCCGAACAAAAAGTGAAGACTGCGAAAGAAGAAAATGGGAATGAAAAAGCATCCATTGTCTAATGGATAGGACAGAGGTCTTCTAAACCTTTGGTATAGGTTCAAATCCTATTTGACACGATTTCTTTTTTTTCAACTCTTCTTTTTTTTTAATGGCCATGTCAAGAAACCCATTTCTTTTCTAATGATTTTGATCAAATATATATATATATATCTCAACAATTATTCTTGTACTAAGACTAAGAATAAGAATGAGAAATTTATGTTTGTTCTTGATATCCATTCGCCCCAGTATAAATAGTAGCTATTTGTTCTTCTACCGCAAGAGGATCTAATTGAGATTGTTTGAGCAACTCATGTAATTGTTGACCTCTTGCCAATTGATTCTGAGTAGCTTTATAGAGATCAAAAGCGAATTGTGCAAAGGCTTCTAATTCTACAAATTGAGCTAGTTCCAATTTTGATTTGTCGGCTACTTGTTTCATAGCTTTAATTTGAGCTGCAGATCCCACTCTGTAAATAGAAATACCCACATTAATAGTAGGTTGGATTCCAGTATTGAATAGATCAGTGGATAAAAAAATTTGTCCATCTGTAATGGAAATTGCATTATTGGGGATATAAGTTGAAACGTCCCCAGATTGAGTCTCAACTATTGGTAAAGCGGTCATACTTCCTTCACCTAAACGAGAACTTGATTTAGCAGCTCTTTCCAAAAGGTGTGAATGCAAATAGAAAACATCTCCTGAATAAGCTTCATGACCAAGGGGTCTTCTTAATAGAAGAGATATTTGGCGATAAGCTTGTGCTTGTTTGGAGAGATCATCATAAATTATAAAAGTATGTTGTTCACGATGCATAAAATATTCAGCTAGAGCTATTCCTATATAAGGTGTGAGATATTATAATGTAGCAGGTGAATTTGCTGTTTCGGCTACCACAATAGTGTATTCTATTGCCCCTCGCTCTTGAAAGGTAGTCACTACCTAAGCCACAGAAGATGCTTTTTGACCAATAGCTACATAAACACATATTACATTTTGCCCCTTTTGGTTGAGAATAGTATTTGTGGCTACTGTCGTTTTGCCAGTCTACCTATCCTCAATAATTAATTCTCGTTGACCGCATCCTATAGGGATCATGGAATCAATAGCAATAAGTCCCGTTTGAAGAGGCTCATATATGGAGTGTCTTGAAATAATACCTGGGGTAGGAGATTGCATTAAGCGAGATTCGGAAGCTGAAATTTCCCCCCTCCCATCAATAGGTTTAGCCAGATCATTTATAACACTACCCAAGTAAGCCTCATTGATAGGTATCTGGGCAATTTTTCCTGTTGCTTTTACAGAACTTCCCTCTTGTATCATCAAACCATTGCCCATTAATACAATGCCAACATTATTGGATTCCAAATTCAGAGCAATGCCTATTGTACCCTCTTCAAATTCTACTAATTTGCCTGTGATGACTTCATCAAGACCATGAATACGAGCAATACCATCACCTACTTGAAGTATGTTACCAGTATTCACAATCTTTACTTCTCTATTATATTGTTCGATACGTTCACGGATAATATTACTAATTTCATCAGCTTGAAGGGTTACCATTAGTGTCTCTTTATTATTTTTTGGAAGCAAAAAAAAATACCTAAAGTTTCAACTAAAGCAAAAGTAGAAGGATTAATCAGTTATTTCTTCCATTGCTGCGAGGATATGAATATTAGCACTGATGATACAGAAATGTAAATCACTATCCAAATAACTATTCAGAGTTCCTAGAGCTCCATGTAAGGCTTGCTGGAAAACTCATTGTCGTACCTGATTAATCGCTCATTGTTGTTCAAAAAGAAGGGTTTCCTTTTTGTAATTTTATAATCATTCCAAACTATCACAACTAGCATTAATCAAATTTACTTTTTCTCATTCTATCTCAAAGTATCCATTAATTCGATACTCATCTGCTTCCATTTCCACTTTCTGTTAGCGAGGTCGGGCTTTTTCAAGCTGCTCAATGACCCCTTTACGCAATTCTTCCGAATTTTGAATAGTACTCAAGATCCTCTATTTTCGATTATCTAATAAATCATTTAACGAAAGCAGATTATCTTACTATATAATATAATTTTACGACTTCCATGATCTCTTCCCGAGCCAAACATGAATCTTTCGGTTCATTTGGCTCTCACATTCAATTATTTATTTTATAGCCATATAGACATTTCCATATCATTCAATGTAATGAACCTGCCTTATCTTTTCTTCATCGAAACTAATACAAGACCAGAATGTTCTATTGTAGTAAAAGGACTCTTCCAACCAAACAAAAATCTATATTTCAGCAAAGTTGTTTCCTTATTTAATTTTTTATTTATTAAATTTCAAATACAAATATATATAAAATACAAATATATATCTATAATAGATATTTCATTTTAATATATTTGAAATAAATATTATTTGTTATTTGAAATTGAAATATTTTATTTTAATATAATTTAAATTTGTTTATTCCCTTTCTGCAAATCCAAAACATTCTTTGTTTTTTTATGCATAGGTCATCGATTCGGCATTGGATAAAAGGAGGCAAGGTGTCTATTTTTTTCTAATACATTTTTTATAGTAACTAGTAAATAGTTGAAATGGTTTTATCGATATGAGTATCTTATATCGAATAAATTACTAACTATTCATTTTAAAATGAAAATCATTTCAGTACTAACACTAAGATAGTGGTAGAAAGAGTACCCATGTTATACCTGGACTTCAAACAGTTTAGCTTTAACCATGTTAATGGTCTCACATTATTGGTTGATAGAAAATCAAAGTTGATTTACCAATGAATCACGAAAAGCTATGGTTCTTACATATATTATATTATATAATTTCTGAATGGAATTTATTCATAAGTAATTCATCGAGATTGTCCACCTTTCTTTCTTATTTTTTATTGTATTTATAAATACAATAAAAAATTAGAAATAGAAATCTATTATATTAAAGTATTGCCGGTTGGATCCAACCTATTTTCGAAATAGACAACTTGCACACACTCCCTTTCCAAAACAAATCAATACACAAGCATTATACTTAGATTTATTAGATTTGTTGCTAAAATATCAATATTAAACCCAAAACTTTTGGCGAATGGCCAATGTTCAAAAGAATAAAAAAAATAGGTTACATTTTTCATATGCTTCATATAATATAAATAGGACTAAGAAAGAACTAGAATTCTTTTTCTATCATCTCACTTGTATTTTTTTAATCGATTTCATTCTTCCTTTTTATTATTTTATATTTTCCATTTTCATTATTTTTTTCTTATTTTTTAGTGAAATTTCCAATTTCGAATAAAGTAGTATTATTGTTTTAGGTTTCATGTCAATTGCCAAATATCTCCTTTGTTCTTTATTGAAAGGCTCTCTAAAAGTGAAAGTTTCTGGTGTACTAAGGATGAGAAGAAAGAAAGTGAATAGATCTGCAAATTCCCCATCTTCAAATCGGTCCTACCTAGGGTAGGGATATTGTCTCAAGAAAAATAGAAAATTCTAGAAATAATTTTCTATTCTACGAGTAAAGTCCTGCTATAATTTAATGAAACAAAGGGCAAGTCTGAGTTAATGAAATTAATGAAAAAGGTACTCTTTCCAATTTCTAGGATTATATTAAACAAAAGGATTTGCAAATAAAAGTGCCAATGCCACGACCAGTCCATAAATTGTTAAAGCTTCCATAAAAGCTAGACTAAGCAATAAAGTACCTCGTATTTTACCCTCTGCTTCTAGTTGCCTCACAATACCTTCTACGGCTTGGCCTGCAGCAGTACTTTGACCAACTCCAGTCCATTAGAAGCAAGGCCTATAGCTAATCCAGTAGCAATAACAGAAGCGGTAGAAATCAATGGATTCATGGTAAGTTCCTTGCACCAAAAAAAAAAAGAAATGGTTAATAATACAATCAACCAATGAATTATTACATTTTTTCACTAAGATCCATCGTCGGGTCAAAGTAACAAAAATTCTGAATTTCAATAAAATTATTACTGAATCAACTGAATTATGAGAACTATTTCCATATCTTGTTTTTTTTAGTTTCTACCCGCGATAGGTTTTTTTTGTAAATCCATATGATGCATACAGCTCTAGTTATTGCACTTCTTTCTTTGGAACCATTCTTTCATCAATTCATCATTTTCTACTCTATTCCATTCCTGAGTTCATTTGTTTTTTCATTCAATCTATGCATAGTCACAGACGAAAAAGAAGAAAATTGTATTAGAATACATCTCTATATAAATAGAGGGGACTGTAAATTTTATATAAAATATATTACATAGAGATAAATAATATATAGGAATAATCCCCTATAATATAATTAATATCTAATATCAAATATACCTTTCTTTCTTCTATAACGTAACTTGACCTACCATGATTATGGGTCATATATACTATACAATACTATACATACATATTTGTATCTATTATGTTCCCCAACTGAGTGGATTCTCTTAAGCCATACATGAATTGAAATAGGCTAAAAAAATGACTATTTTGTTTGAAAACTAGTTAATGATGACCCTCCATGGATTCTCCTATATAAGCCATGACTAAGGTTACAAAAATAAGAGCTTGAATACCACTTGTAAATAATCCAAGAAACATGATGGGTATAGGAATTAATAAAGGTACTAAAGAAACAAGAACAATAACTACTAATTCATCAGCCAATATATTCTCGAAAAGTCAAAAACGAAGAGATAAAGATTATTGGTAAAAGGATTGGGGTTGGTTGAATGTATTTTCTGAAATAACCCAACCCTTTTTTTGTAAGACCGGCATAAAAATATGCCACTGACATGGGTAAAGCTAAAGCAATAATAGTATTTATATCATTCGTGGGGGTAGCTAACTCCCCATGAGGTAACTGTATGACTTTCCAAGGTAAACGAGCAATTGACTAGCTAGAAACAAAAATAAATAGGAACATAGTTCCAATAAAGGGAACCCAAGGACCATGTTCTTCTCCGATTTGGGTTTTGCTCAAGTCTCGAATAAATTCAAGGATACATTCAAAGAAATTCTAACTGTCGGTTGGAATGGTTTGTGGATTCCAAATAGTTATGATGACTAAACATAATAAGATAGCAATTACGACCAAAGAAGTGATAAGTACTTGGGCATGGATTTGAAACCCCCTATTTGCCAATAGAAATGTTGGCCTACTTCTACACCCGATATATCATAAAACCCTTTAAGTGTTTTAATGGAACATGCTATAACATTCATATTGTCCTCTGACAGAAATCGAACTTAAAAAAAAAAGGAATTATTTCGATTCAACCATCTCTTTCTGATTTCACCCATTTTAATCCATATATTTCTATTTACAGGAAATCGCATAAGATCAATATCCCCAGTACTTTACTTATTTATCTCTTTTGAAAAATTCAGGTAATAGTAGCCGATCCAATAAATCTATGGAATTCCCAAATCAAATAATTAATAATTAACCAATTTTTTTATTTTGAATAATAATCAAGGATTTCCTATATAGCTAGAATGACCCTCACAAATTGTGGATACTAATTTGTTGAGAATTAATCAGATTGAAGCTATAGCGTCATGTTGGCTAGGATCAAAACATCTGCGAGATCTAGTTACTATTTATATCAATTAAACAAATTGTCGAAATACCTAAAATGACACATTCTTGAAGAGCCATATAATCTTCTTGCTGATCAAGGATGATTACAATATCGGGCAACCCCATCATATACCTGATACCACCCAGATATGTTTGCAAGGTAACTAATTTTCTCTTCAACATCACTGCATCTCTTTTTGTTTTTGGGAGACGGTTGAGTTTGCCCATCTTTTTGTCTGCTCTTAAGTCTCTGAACTTATGAAGTCTCATTTCCATCATAGACCAATTTGTTAACATACCATCAAGCCATTTTTTATTAACATAATGACACCGAGCCCTTATTGCAGCCGATGCTACTGAATCCACTGCTTTATTTTTGGTACCAATGATTAAAAAGCTTTTTCCTCTACTTGCTTCATCAAAAAATAAATCACAGGCTTCTAATAAAAAATGAGTAGTTCTAGTAAGATTTGTAATATGAATACCTTTATGCTTTGCAGAGACATAAGGGGTCATTCTAGGATTCCATTTCCTAGTATCATGACCAAAATGAACCCCTGCTTCCATCATCTCTGGCAAATTGATGTTCCAATAGCTTCTTGGCATTTCCCTCAATTCCCTCTTTGTTTTTTATTTTTTACAAAGAGATGAGATACCCTAAAAAAAGAAATAATAATAATTGTTCCAAGGGAACCTTATACCGAGGATTGACCATCAATACAATACACGGTCTGAACCGTTAATTTCTTTTAATTACTTTTTTTTTATTACCAAATCAATAGACCAGAGATAAATTAAAGGATAAAAAAGTGAATCTCCTTTTAGGAATCATTAAATCCTGTAAATGATTGTTCTAATGTCTCATTTAAATTGTTTGGGAGGCAAGAACAAAATAATTCTTTATGGTGTAATAAAATATCTCTCATTTATAATGAGAATAGATTATTATTTTTGATTTCCAAATGAGTATTTTTTCTTGTCTTGAATGTTGCACTAATTTTTTAAATCCGGTACCAACAGATATAATCCCCCCAGAACAACATTCGTTTTCACGCCTTTCAACCAATCAATATGATTTCGTAGAGCAACTTTTGCTAAAACCCGAGCGGTTTCTTGAAAACTCACTTCGGATATGAAACTTTGGGTATTCAGAGATGCGTTCATTATTCCCAATAAGATTGCCTGATAACAAATTGCTTCATCCAAGCACGTTCTACATGTTATGCTCACAATAATCCGATGAATTCTCCAAGTGAAAAAACATTAGACATTCCATTTTCTGAAACCAACACTTTTGTTGTTACTTGACGTACAATAATTTCTATATGTCTATACCCCCGAGATTGATAAACCTTTTGAATCCTATTAACCAAAGAGATACAACTTTGAGCTATGGTTAGCTCAGCCCCAATCAAGAATCCCCAAGGTCTTTCGAGAATTCTTGGTATACATTTTTCCCAACTCCCAACTCTCTTTTCCAGGTTCATCGATACAAAATCAACCGAATGCACTTCTAAGACTTGTTCCACTTTTGGAAGACCCTGTGTTATGTCACCAAATCTTGATTTTTCATAGTTCAAAATGTATCTCCTTCATAAAGGATTTTCCCGTAATGTCCATGAACAGTTGCTCCCAGAATGGCCAAATAGACCTTAGCTGATCTTATAACTAAGGAATCAATGTGAACAATTATAATTTGACCAGATTTTGTTATGTCTTGTCCATATTTGAATAGACATAGATTTTCACAAAAAAATTGTCCAAGGCTAATTATTGTAGATGTCTCTTCACAATACTTATGATGGAGAAAGCACCAATTCAAAGGGAATGGACTTAAGAGGATGTTACTACATGGATCAGAACTATAAATCCTCCTATTTTCATCTATTAAATAGTATTGAAGTACTTCAAGTACTTGGAAAGTTTGTTTAAAATGAAAATTCTCAAGGAGCAAAAATTTCTTTAATGAAATCTGATTATGAGCTATCAAATGGTAAGATGAATAAAAATTCACTATTTTAAGTACAATAGTACCTAAGGAACCCAGAAAATCCATAATTGGAATTATGGCATCCAATTCTTTTGTTACATTGTTATATTTCGAACCATTGAATGGACCAATTTTGAGAACAATTGGATGATGACAAAATTAGAAAAGATTGACATTCCTTATTTCGATTCAACAAGGTACCCATACAAATAGTTCCTTGATGTTGGGTAAGTAATTGAATCTTCGACTTGGAAGAAAAAGGATTGATATTGGTACAATTTAATCCATTATCGGGAATCAACCCCGAACCCGCCGCATCATTCCTTTTCCTAGTATACAAAATAGTGGACTTGATTAAGTCCATTCTTATGAAATCGTGAATCAAATCATTTGCCCTTACCTACAAAGGAAGCATAAACCTCTTCTATGGAACTATTTTGTTCTTGGTCCCAATTTAATACTAAGGAAGTCCTAGCTAATTGAATACTTGTGTGAGAAATTCTCCGAATTGACTTGCTGTTTCCATAAAGGATATAATTTACAGCCCTAAGTTGGATATTATTCTTTTCCTTTAAGAAGTCCTGAGGGAAAAGTGTTGCTAAATTTATCCCATCAGCTATTTCATATGTGATTACAGGCTGAACTGAAACAAAATACTTTTTCTTAATGGGTGTGATTCATTAAACATAGATCCAATTTTTCCATTATTTTTTGGATTCCTTAAAATTTTTCTTTCCCCTTCTTGGTGGTATCAAAATGGCACTGTGCCTAGATATCTTATCTATCTCTCTAGGAAAATGGATATTTCTAGAAAAGATTTTTAGTTCAATACTTTTTTTTTCTCTCCACCCATACTAATCCACCTACTCGACTTGTTGTATTTAAGGCGAGTCATGTATCTACTCCAATGAGACTATTGTTCTGTATCATTATCAATGAAGATCCAGGTTAGATATGCACTTCTTCAGGAATGAAAAAAAAACTGATCTATTTTGATTTGTATTTTGTATTTCAGACTAAATTCTTTGGTTCCTCGATACTCCAAATCCTCTTTTTACAATTGAATCTACCTCTACAATCCCATATTTAGCAATTCCCGAATTGCTTCTTCTATATATTGAATCATAAAAATAAGCAAGAATAATATTTCTACATAAAATACCATTTATGGGTATTTCAATCGAAATACCAAAACAGGGTATTAGTTCTTTCTCTCGGTCTTGATCATATTGTGATGGGATGATGAATCTTTTTCTTTGTCTTTTTGCTAAGAAATCTGAATTCTCTTGAAGAATAAAAGGATATATGAAACTCCAATGACCCTTGGATATGATTCAATTAGGTATTGAATGTTCAAGAATTTCTTCGTTTTTTTACCAAAAGTATCCAACAATTTATGCCTTACTCGATAATTAGTTATTAAGTGATCAGAAATATATTTTTCTTTGATAAAAAAGAATGAAAATTCATTTGACCTTGATCCTTGTGGAGTGAAAAAGACACTATACTAGATCTACATGGACCTCCTGCTACTATCCATAAATGACTTTTTTTTGGTAATAAATGAACATTACCATATGGGTATTCAGGTGCATGGTAGACATGAGTACTCCAGTGCATTTCTCCCTCTAACTTAGAATAAATATGTTTTTGGACCCTCTCTTTAAAATGAAAAGTGGATGCCCCGGCACGAATCTCGGCAATCACTTGTTCTGATTCCACATATTGACCATTTTGAACAAAAATCAAACCTTTTGGTGGAATATTCACATTATGTATAATATCCCGACCCTCAATAGTTACATACACATCTATAAAACATAAAAAAGCAAGATGTCCATGATGGGTACGTGTGGGATGAACCAAATCCTCATTGAATTTGATTTTTCCACAAGAAGGCACTTGCACATGTTCAGCAGTATCGCCTGTAAATACTCCACCGATATGAAAAGTTCTTAATGTTAGTTGAGTCCCTAGTTCCCCAATTGATTGACCCGCAATAATACCTATGGCATCTCCCAATTCAACCAGATCGTCATGAGCGAGACTCTGATCGTAACATAATTGACAGATCCAAGATGTACTTTTACAAGTAAAAGGGATTTGAATATATATCAGTCGTGCTTGGAAAATTATCAAGCTATTGACAAGTCCAATCCCGACCTCTTAATTTCAAATGGTAATGCATCGTGGACCCATATATATATCGTCTGCTAATACATGACCAATTAGTGTTTAGTCAAAATTTTTTTCCGTCATCTTCCTTTTTGAGGACTCACAAAAATACTTCGGAGAGTACCACAATCTGTTCTACGTACAATAATGTGTTGAACTACTTCAACAAGTCCACGTGTGAGGTATCCAGCATCTGATGTTCGCACAATAGTATCTACAACGCCTTTGCGGGCTCTGTAGCAAGAAATTATATATTCCGTCAAAGAAAGTCCCTCACGTAGATTGCTTTGAAAGCGTAAATCAATCATTTGTCCTTGAGGATCCGACATTAATACTCTCATACCCACCAATTGGTGTACCTGAGATACATTTCCTCAAGCTCCTGAAAGGGACATTGAATGGACTGGATTAGAAGGATCAGTCATCTAAAAATTAGGATTCATTTCTTGTCTCAAATATTCACTTGTAGCATACCATATCTCAATAGATTGACATAATTTTTCTATCACGTGTACATTCGCACAATGATAGTATTTTTCCAAAACAAAACTTTGTTGTTTAGTGTCTTGGACTAACCATTCCTTAGAAGGTATTATTAAAAGATCATCAATTCCTAATGAAATAGACATAGCAGTGGCTTGCTGAAAACCCAAAGTCTTCTATTGATCCAGGATATGTGATGTATATGCCATTCTAAAATAATCTATTTATCTACTAATAAGTTGCTTCATAGCAGTTCCATCTATCACTTTATTGTGAAAGACCAGATCAGCCCATTCTGTCATAAATACCCCCATATTATGCTTAATAGGATTCCTTAATGGACCTGAGTCAATGATTTGAAAATTTCCTTCCCTTATTCTCAATTCACATAGAAATTCAGGAATTCTGATATCGGCGAAACTGGAGAGAACCGAATTCCTAGACACGGATATCAACTAATCTAATTTCTTAGTTTAGATAGCGTATGAGTAGGCCCGAGAAAACCCCTGTACAGCTTCTTCCATTTCTTGATAAAAACAAATATGACCAATGGTGGTTCAAATGTATATACAATGAATTTCTTTTTTTACACTTCTTACGATCAGATAGTTCTTATAAATCTCTTTATAAGTACCCAAAGATTCATATTGAATGTTGATAGGAACTTCTCTTGAACCAATGACACGTTGATCTAGTTGCCACCAGAGCCACAAAGGGCTATCTAAATTGATTCATTTTTGCTAACAAGCTCCAAGTGCATCATAGGAACTACAACAATATGTCACTTTTATATACTTATACTTATTTTTGTTAGCTATTTTGTTTTGAGAATTTCTGCAATTATATGTATTTTACCTATTCCCACAAATACCTCGATGATTCCCAATTGTTAATACATAGAGTCCAATAAGCATATCTTGAGTTAATACAGAAATGGGATATCCAATAGCTGGAGAAAAGAGATTCATATGAGAAAACATAAGTAAACGAGCCTCCGCTTGAGCTTCCAAAGATAAAGGTACATGAACAGCCATTTGATCCACATCAAAGTCTGCATTGATGCCTCTACAAACTAATGGGTGTAAACAAATAGCACACTCATCGACTAAAATGGGTTGGAAGGCCTGTATACCCAATCTATGCAAGGTTGGTGCTCTATTCAACAATATAGGATGTTCCCGCATAACTTCTTGAAGTATTTCCCATACAATGGGTTCTTTTTCCCAAATTTGACTTTTAGCAATCCCTATGTTAGAAGCAACATGTTGTCTAATTAAATCATGAATTACAAATGTTTGGAAAAGCTCTATTACTATTTCGCAATGCAATCCACATTGATGTAATGAAAGCGAAGGACGCACGACAATGATGGAGTGCCTTGAATAATTGACCCGTTTGCCAAGCAGAGTCTCACAAAATCTTCCCTCTTTGCCTTCAATTACATCGAAAATGACTTGTAAACTTTATTATGACCATCTTTCATCGGTTGTCCATGGATCCCATTATCAAGAAGTGTATCTACTATTTCTTGTACCAATTTCTCCTGACACATTACTAATTCACCTGGCGTAGATCTACTTGTTGCTAATAGATTGGTAAGAGTATTGTTCCGATAGATAACTCTTCTATAGAGTTTATTAATATCCAAACTCATTAGTTTACCTCCATATATCTGAATGATTGGTCTCAACTTGGGAGGAAGAACTGGTAATAGGCCCAAAATCATCCATTTTGGTTCTACATTTGTTCGAATAAAATGTTTAGCTAATTCCATGTGTTTAACCAAAAAAAATCCTTTCTTCTTCGAATTTTTCTATCATCCCATTCATTTCCAATTCCAATTGCCTCCTCGTCTCCTAATTCCTTCCATTCTACAAATGAATTATCTATAATAATTTGCAAATCCTAATATGCTAATTGTTCTCTTATAGCACTTGCGCCCATTGTGATTTCTCGATTTTGAAATGTCTCGAAGCTTTGGGTAGTAAAAAAAAGTTGAATGCTGTATTTCTAGGATTGGATTTCATATTCGAATGAACCTCGTAATCGGAAGAAAGTTGGTTTTTTAGATATGGGCCAAGCAAAATAAAAATTGAGATAGGTTTCTATAGGATTGGATTCCCCCATTAAAAATCAAATGAGAAGGTTTCCTCTCATCCGGCTCAAGTAGTTGTAGCAAATAAAGAAAAAGAAAGAAGGGTGAAATTTTGTTCACTAAAACCCTACAAAGGCTAAAGGCTACTCCTTACTCAAGTTCCTAGTGAGGACTAATCTTTCATTAATTCATTCTTGTTTTGACTTTCTGAATTACTTAAATTCAATTTACAATTCATTTACAGCAAAAAAGGAAATGTGAAATTATTGAGTAGTCTATTTCCCTTCAAATGCTGAATCCACTTAAACTTTTAAAGTTAATACTTTGGGAATCATAAGGGATTTACTTGTCTATATATCATTCCATTCAATCTTTTAGGTCCCTACTTACCTCGATGGTGCTTATGCCATTAAGTCCCTTGAAACGTATATGTGATAGATAAGCTTTTGTAACCATGCCATAGTTACTTGCTTTAACAAAATCTCTTTCTAAAAGAAATGGAATGGCTAATTCCATGAAAAGTTTTTATTTTCATGAGGTAAAATTAGTAATTCCATTCCTATTTATCTGTTAAGGAATCGACCATGGATAAATTCCATTTTTTTGGAAGTATTGAATACACGCAACATTCTGAGTTTCATGTTAGTCCTTCCAAGACACAGTCAGAGCAGGGACATCCCAATCAGATTGAATGGGATGAGAGTTTCTCAGTTTGAATCTGTAAAATGCAAATTTTGATCAAATCACACATCACAATATAATAGGCCTTCTAATTCCTTAAGGGATTTATCTAAAAGATTTGCAATATAACTAGGAAGACGTTTCAAATACCACACATGAGTCACTGGACATGCGAGTTTGATGTATCCCATTTGATATCTTCATATCCAAGAATCAACAAACTCTACCCCACATAGAATAGGTTGTTCAAAAGGATCTCCTATTCTTCCATCAAATATTCTACTTTTTCCTAGATACTCAGGTTCAAATGCCCATGGATTTTTTGTTTGCTTACTGGCTGAATATAATTTAGAAAAGACTAGTTTTCTCAAAGCCTCTTGCTCAAATCTCTCATCAAAAGGTGCTATTCTATAATGTCTCTTTAGGAGGTCCCCCGCTAACCCGAGTGAACATTCAAATATCTATCCCACATTCATTCGTGGAGGTACTCCTAATGGGTTGAAAGCCATATCAATGGGTGTTGCATCTTGCAAATAGGGCATATCTTGTCTAGGCAAAATTTTGGAAATGATACCTTTATTCCCATGCCTTCCAGCTACTTTATCACCTACTTTGATATCACATTTTTGTAAAATAGATATACAAATCATCTCTGGACTATAACTAGAAAGACCTTTTTTCTAAATCCATCTCGCATCAATAACTCGACCCCTTCCACCTATAGGTAGTTTTAGATAAGTTTATTTTGCAATGGATACCTGAATGCCAAGTTTGGCTCATAACAATCTATCTTTGGGGGCATACGATGATTCATTCATGGTTTGAAGCATTAATTTACGTACTAAATTATCACCTGTTTCTATCCATGATCCAAGCATCACAATTCCATTTCTGTCTAAATTGTGGAGTAAATGAGCCTCTAAATGTGGTATTTCCTTAGTGATTCTTTCAGGGCCTTGACTTGTCACATGAGTTTGAATTTCATATTTACGAATGTAAAAAGAGGTATAAATATCTTCATATACCAAACGTTCACTAATTAGTACTGCATCTTCAAAATGATAGCCTTCCCATGGCATATGAGCTACTTATACATTTTTTTCCTAAAGAGAGTTCCCCACCAACTTTAGCCACACCATCTGCTAAAATTTGTCCCTTTTTAATGCATTTATCCCACATAACCTGAGGTTTTTGATGCATACAAGTATTTTTGTTAGAACATTGATACATAACTAATGAAATGCTCATAGTCTCCCCATTACTTGAGAAAATGATCTTGTGGGTATCAGTATAACCAATCTTTCCCTCCCATTAAGCGATAGCTGAAACCCCAGAATCTAGAGTTGTTTGGCCTTCTAGTCCAGTTCCAACAATGCATTTCTCGGATTGAGAAAGCGGAACTACTTGATATTGCATATTAGAACTCATTAAAGCTTGATTTGCATCATTATGCTCAATAAAAGGAATGAGAGAAGCTCAATAGAAAAATATTGGAAGGGAAAAATACTTCTAAGATGAATCTATTCCCATGAGATGGTCAGAAATTCTTGAAGATATCGGGCTAGAACAACTTGTTCTTCTTGAATACCTTAGTTCAAGGCCAAAGAATTTCCTACTGCTACCATATAATATTCATCTCTACTTAACAAAAAGTAAATCATTTGTGCATTTTTTGATCTCTCAAATATTTCATAAGAAGGAATCTCTATAGATCCCCAATGACCAATCCTCACATGAATAGCTAAGGATCCAATAAGTCCAAAATTGATTTCTTCGGACGTATTAATTGGACAAATACATCCATAGTGACTTGGATGAATATCCCATATCCGAAAACTAGCAGTTCACCCTGTCAACACCCCAGGGCCTAAAAAACTCAACCTTCGCCCATGAACAATTTGGGTCAATGGATTAGTCCAATCCAAAACTTGAGATAAAGGGTGTAAGCCGAAAAATGATTCATAAGTGGTTGTTAATGAAGTTGAAGTTACCAAATTTTGGGGAGTCAGTATCAATTTATGCCTAATTGATCCACATATAGTTACTCAAACTGCATCTTCTAAATGAACAAGAGCCAATCCGAATTGATCCTGTAACAGATCTACTACAAAATGAATACATTTATTTTTCAAGTGATTCATATCATCAAACATACCCATTCCAAATTTCATTTCGATCAAATGATCCATAGCAGCCAATATATCTCATGGTAAAAAAAATGTATTGTTCTGAGGTATATCAAGATTTAATTTCTGATTCATATTTCATCGACCAATCCTTCCTAATTCACATCTTTGTTGAAAAATTTTCTTTTGTAATTCCTTACATAAGGACTCCGAAAATATCGGATCCCCACCTACACAAGCAAATTGTTAGTAAAACTCTAAAATAGCACTTTCTTTTGACCCGATCTTTTTTTTTCCTTGTCATTTAGGAAAGACAAGAAAATTTCAGGGTAACAAATATTATCTAGAATTTTTCTTAGATTCAAACCCATAGCCGATGATAGAACTAGATTAGATATTTTTTGTTTCCTACTCACACGGGCCCATATCCTCACTTTTCTATCAATTTTGAATTCCAATCTTCCTCCCCAATCTGATATTATAGTACTAGTATAAACATAAATTCCATTATGGCCTAATTCTGAATGATAGTAAACATCGGGACTTTGCAATATTTGATTGCTCACAATTTTGTATATTCCATTTACTATAGAGGTTCCCAGCGAATTCATTAAAGGAATTGTTCCAATAAAAATGGTTTGTTCTTGCAAAGCTCTATTGGCTTTCCAAATTAATCCTACAAGCACATATAATTCAGAAGAATATGTGAGTGATTCAAACACAGCATCTCTTTCTTTTATCAAGGGTTCTACCAATTGATATGTTTCCACAAACAATTGAAATTTGATTTCTTGATCTCTATCTTCAAGTTTAGGAAACTTATGAAGTTCTTCCATCAAGCCCTAATTAATGAACCTACAAAATCCCTCAAATTGAATCTGATTAAATCCAGGCATTGTAAACATTTCCCCATTTCGATCCCAAAGCATTTTAATCTTAAATTTCCTCTTTATCGAAAAATTGCCCACTCTTCATTGAACTATACAAATCGATCAAGCAATGATGGAATGTATATTTTATTTATTGAATCACTTTAAATTTTAGGCAACCCCCATACATGTCTTTTATTCATACGTATCAAGTGAGAGGAGACAAAGGAATGAAGAATATTTTCGATAGGTACAAATAGAAACGAGTTGATAAAATATTCCTAGAAAAAAATCCTACCACTTACCTTACAAACACTTATAGAGTCTTGTATAGAATATCAAAATGGATCTCTATCTATTATTATGTATGATATTATGATCAAATTGGGTAGCAAAAAAATAAATGGATTCAGAATTTAAATTAAATTTAAATCCACTTCCACTTTTTATGATTATGAATGCGATAAAGACAGAATAATTGGTTAATGTTCAAAAAGAATTCTTGGATTCTTTTTTTATAGTAAAATGTATAGAATACAATTGGGTAATAGAATAGTATTTAGTAGGTGTATGGTGATCCGATATAGTTATCTACCAATCTTCAAATTGTATCCTTTTATTTTAGTTTTATTTTGGCAACCTAAATATGGAGCAGGTCACATTATATCATAATTCATATTTTTTATTCAATACATCCAATGAAAAAGCACAATGGCTTTCTACTTTCTACTTTTCTATAGGGATATGTGCATAAGAGGAAGACCCCACTCAATACAATCAATATCTGTGTAATAATTTCTATTCTGGGGTTTACATAGACAAATATATTATTATAATGGAAATGGAAAATGATCTATTATTCAAAATAATTTAATTTATACTAATTAGTCGTAAATTGATTTGCTTTTCTTATGGCATTTTTCTTTTCTTATGCCATTAAGGGAACACAGTTTGTCCTAAATTTTGCAGTCTGTGACGTAAATTTATTTTTCTCTTTTCTTTTCTATTGAAAAACAGAGAAAAGAAATTCTTTTAAGCAGGATGTATATTTTAAGATACAATCAATCGAAGAGAATAATCTAAATGGGATTCAATAAAAAAGATATAGGGATGGATTAATTTAGGGATATAATGGGATTCAAGATCCAAATATAAAATATAAAAAGGAGGTTCTCAGTAATTTCGTAATTTCCAAAAGAATCATTAATAATAGAATATGGATAATACTTTTATCCATTTTTTATTAGATTTGGCTACATGGCCAAGTGGTAAGACGGGGGACTGCAAATTCTTTATCCCCAGTTCAAATCTGGGTGTCGCCTAATCAATTCAACAAAAGACTTGATATTTCATATCCTGCTGATTATTCAATGAATTCTTGACACACAAAAGTAGGGACAAAGGGCTGGGCCCGTTGATACTGGGGATACTGGATTTTTAGGATATGTAGGTAAATTATATATCTATAAAAGACTGTCAATTTTTTCGATGGTTCTGTATATGTCCCAAACCAATATCAATAGAGATGAAACAACTTCCACCATTTTTTAGCTAAATAAAATGGAATCAAATGAATAAATAGTGAGAGTCAATTTGGGGATTTAGAACTATTAAAGTAATAGGTCCGAAATCCTATAAACTGAAGGACTCCCCATTTTTTTCTTCTAGGATTGAAGAAATCATTATACGAAAGACTATCCAAAACTTCATAATTATCTTACACTACCTTAGTATAGGTAGTGTTTATTGAATCTATCTGGAATTAGATTGGATAGGCTATAATCTAATGGGAAATCAATTTAGGAGTTGTGGAAAGGTCTAAAAATACTTTATATTAAGACTCACTAGAAGTTTTGAGTGCTCAGATATTCAAACAAGATGGCTATGTCACCTTTTATTTTATTCTTTAGAGATAGCTTTAAGTCAGAATCCTTATCCTTTTTTTTTTACTATGCACCATTAATTTTACTATAATTATTGATTAATAAAATAATTCCTTCATAGAGATGGGGGTATAATTCGACATGGATAAAGTAAGTCTTGCTTGGGTTTCTTTAATGGTAGCCTTTTCATTTTCCCTTTCACTTGTAGTATGGGGAAGGAGTGGGCTCTAGCGTATAATTGATTACTCCATTTAGTAATCAAATTGTATTAATTCTTTACTTTAATTGATCATTTTCCAAAACCTTAACTCTTTCAAAATTATACTGAATTACAATAAAAAAAATACAATAATGAAATATAATCATTCAATCAAAGAATGAATTATTACCATATTTGTATTTTGAGACTCAAATCTACACATAATAGGAAATTTTTTTTCCAACAGAATTCTTCTTAAATATTCTATTTTGATGAAGCAATTCTTAGTTCTTAACATAATAATGGATATTAAATGAGAAAAAGCAATCCCTATTGCTTTTCCTTATTTTTGTTTTCCTCCTTTCTTTATTTTTTTTTACTATTCTAAGTAAAAATTGTTCTATTATTATGATGATGTATACTTGCTACTAGAAATAGCTAGAGATTCGATTATCAAAAGAGGTTCTACATAAGAAAATAGGAGTTTCCTTGCATTCTACTCCTTTTCCAACCTAGAATAAGTTAGTTACCATAGAACTCCATGGATTATTTGTTAATAGTTCAATCAATGACGTCTTGTCTTGAGGTGGGAATCCAAAAAATATTCCTTTTCCTTCATTTCATTTTTTTTAATAGAATATAGTCATACTATTATTGATTCTTTTGAATGAAAAGAAACCTAGAAATTAGAAGAGTTGAGTTAGACTTCCATTATTTTGTTTGGATTAATCAAAATCCGTACAAATTGAACTATTGAAGAAAACCAAATAAAATAGAAAAGGCTATCAAATTTATAGATGTACGTCTAATATATGAGATATATATTATCCTACGATCTATATCTGTATACAATACAACTTTAACTAAAAATACTATACAAACAACTATTGAATAGAAGATAGTATGGTAGAAAGAACTAGAATATTATCACAAAGTATCTCAGATACTTCTGATTCCACCCGTAATCATTTAAGACTTGGAGTTTGAATCCCTTTCTTTCATTTCTTCAATCATTGATAAGAACTAATAATTCAACTTTCAGTCAAATTAATCATTTTGATTGACTATTTCTACGTAGATGGTAAGTAAAAAAAGTAGGAACTAGAATAAACAGTGCAGTAGCAATAAATGCGAGAAAATATAATCTCATTGTTTTTTTGTTTCACAATAACACCGGACCTAATCCCATAGAAATGAGAAATTGTAATTCTTGTAAATTCACTGGGATGAATTGAATCCTGATGATACTGAATCGGATCAATATTATGAATAATAATATCTGATGTATCAAATTGATTCATCATCAAGAATTGAATAGTATAACATAACACATAAAAATTTTTATCCATAAAAAATAAAAAATGGGATTCCTGATCCAATAAGGAAATCCCGTTGAATTTTTTTTTTATGTATGTACACCAACTTTAATCCAAAATCCAAAGGAAGATACTCAAAAAATAGAAGACCAAAGAAGATCCTTTTATTTATTTTTTGAGTAAATTTGTTTGAATATTAAACTTTTATAGTTAACTTTAACTTGCTCTTTCCCATGTCACTTTTATTCTTTGGGATATGTGTATAACTCGTAGAATAGCAGTCATATGGTATTTTATATTTTATATGGTAATTGTATGTAAAAGTGTAAAAAAGACGGTAGGTGGTAGGTTATAGAAAAAAGTATAAGGCAAAAAATTCAATGGGAAATTGGAATGAGAATGAAATAGATTGTTTCCAATTAGTAATTGAGAAAACAAAAAGAAAGTTGGAGCTAAGCTAGAAAAAGTGTTATTTAGCCCGAAAAATACTCTGCCAAGATAATTATGGTAAGTACATTCTCTATCGTACAATAAATCAATACAATTTGTGTATGTACACTCCTATTATACTAAAAATATCGGTATTCTATTACATTTCATTGATCAAGAACAACCAAAAAAAAAGTCAAACATGTATCTCTTACCATACTTAATTTAATATTAATACTACCATTTGTACCTACTCATGTCTCTCCCCAATCAATCGGTACTGGGGGAAGAAATGAAAATTTCAGTATTTGTCTAATGATAAAAGAAACAAAAGAAATAAAGATAAGAGGGAATTATATTTTGATGGCTGCCTCCTTTTTCTTTTCACATAAAATAGGGAGATAATGGTCCTAGTTTGGGATTCACGGGGCTCGAACCCGCAACTTCCACTTTGATAAGGCGGTGCTTTGACTGATTGAACTACAATTCAGGTGAGGTCTATGATGGCATACATATTCTTAATGCTTAAGGATCATCAATCTATATCGTTAGAAAGATCAAAACAGATGAGAAAAACATATGGATAGAGCAAAAAAAATGGACTCTTTCTCTTTATTTCTATGTATTGGTCTACGTATTGGACACTTTTGAAGGTTATATCATACTCATGGGACAATGAATTTTTAGGCCGAGCTAGATTTGAACCAATGTAGACATATCACCAACAAATTTATAGTCTGTCCCCATTAATCGCTCAGGTATCGACCTAGGAAGAATTAATTCTAGGCTTATTGATAATCTAATCCATGATCAACTTCCTTTTGTAGTGCCATACCCCTAGGGGAGTCAAATCCATGCTATCTCCTTGAAAGAGAGATGTCCTAAACAACTAGATGATAGGGGCATATCGGCCTGACCATCATCATACTACCATGATAGTATGAACATTTTTTTGGAATTGTCAATATAATCTAATGTAATGACTAGATCTGAATCCGAAGAGTCTTTCCTATTTTTAGGATGATACTATAGTAAGAGTAAGAAATTTTTTTTATATTCAAAAGATTCAGTTCAGGGTATGAATCGAATTCCATCATCACATGATTCAATAAGAATATCTTGCATTTTTTTATGTTGATGTCAAATTGGTACACGTATCGATCGAGTCAATCTTATTCTAATTGATTACAAGTGATATCGGTCTTCAAACAATTCACTACATTTATTTTATTTAATTAATTAAATATCATTTATTTATTTAAATACAATTCTATTAAATAATAATATTAATAATATTAAACATTAATATCCAATTACCAATTACTACTAGGCAACTCCCAATTTTTGTTTTTGAATGAGTATCTATATATGTACATATATAGATATATGCAGTAAACTCATAATTGAAGATGGCTAATTCATGAATTAAAAAAGAATAGGCCCTTTTAACTCAGTGGTAGAGTAACACCATGGTAAGGTATAAGTCATCGGTTCAAATCCGATAAAAGGCTTTTTCCACTAAACTCAAGCTTAATATTTAATCTTTGTTAAGTTGATACCTCTAAACAAAAGTAAAAGGGTAACTACTATATTATTATAATCAATTCTTATTATTGAAAGCTATAGTTACAAAGTTGAACAATTAGTAATTAATAATTGTACTGAGTATACCCTGTAGTAACATAGTAGTCCTCTTCATGTCTCATTATTCAAATTATCTTGGGACATAAAAATTATTCTAGATATCCAATCCTAATTATTAATCACAAAACCAAAGTATTCCTAATTGTTCCTATCAAACCCACCATAGAATTTTGAATCAAAAAAAGTAAGTGAACCTGACCCATTGAATCATGACTATATCAGCTATTCTGACATTTAAATTCAGTATACATAAATTGTAGAAGCGGATTTTATTTATTTCCTTTTCCTTGGACCATGCAAAAATTTGTTAATATTTTTTTGATTTTATCTTTTTGTTACTGGATGCTCTTCCATAAGAAAAAATCATTATTCTTTTTCGCTATAGAAAAATATTTTGAAAATATCTTTTGCAATATTTTTGTTTGATTCCAAAATTATATATTCTATTTTTTTTATTGCAAAAATTCAATAGCGAACAAATGTACGAAGAGAAAAGGGCTTTCATTTCCAGTCTACTATTATTTAATATTAATATTAAATTTAGGGGCAAGGAAAAAATAAGGAATTTTATTTTTTTTGCCCCTTACTTAAAAGATATACTCGGTAGTATGAGTCATAGGACAATTCAAGGTTCAAATTCATATTCTTATTAACTTATTTTATTAAGTTAAGAATGGGATAAAAATGGAAATAGTAAGGTCTAATTGAATTGAACTCATGGATTTACCTAGGTTCCTATGTGTTCCAATAGAAAAGAAGAATTTGTATCTTCGAAACCTATCATAAAAGGCATTGAACAAGGAATTTCCCATAGACAATCAACTATTGTATGACCTGAAAATGATATGAGGTGTTTGAAAATGGTTGAAGTAATTGAATAGGAGGACACTATGACTATAGCCCTTGGTAGATTTACCAAAGAATAAAAGGATTTATTGATATTATGGATGATTGGTTACAGAGGGAGCATTTCATTTTTGTAGGTTGATATGGTCTATTGCTCCTTCCTTATGCTTATTTTGATTTAGGAGGTTGGTTTACAGGTACAACTTTTCTAACTTTATGGTATACCCATGGATTGGCTAGTTCCTATTTGGAAGGTTGTAATTTCTTAACTCCTATAGTTTCTACTCCTGCTAATAGTTTAGCACACTCTCTGTTGCCACTATGGGGCCCTGAGGCACAAGGAGATTTTACTCGTTGGTGTCAATTAGGCGGCCTGTGGACTTTTGTTGCTCTCCATGGTGTTTTCGGACTAATAGGTTTCATGTTGCATCAATTTGAACTTGCTTGATTTGTTCAATTGTGACCTTATAATGCAATCACATTCTCTGCTCCAATTGTTATTTTTGTTTCTGTATTCCTATTTATCCATTGGGTCAATCTGGTTGGTTCTTTGCGCCTAGTTTTGGCGTAGCAGCTATATTTCGATTCATCCTCTTTTTCCAAGGGTTTAATAATTGGACATTGAACCCATTTCATATGATGGGAGTTTCTGGAGTATTAGGCACTGCTTTGCTATGCGCTATTCATGGTGCTACCATAGAGAATACTTTGTTCGAAGATGGTGACGGTGCAAATACATTCCATGCTTTTAACCCAACTCAAGCTGAAGAGAGTTATTCAATGGTGACTACTAACCGCTTTTGGTCCCAAATCTTTGGGGTTGCTTTTATCGCTAAATATTTGTTACATTTCTTTATGTTATTTGTATTGGTAACCAATTTATGGATGAGTACTCTTGGGGTAGTCAGTCTGGCTTTGAACCTACGTGCCTATGATTTCATTTCCCAAGAAATCTGTGTAGTAGAAGATCCTAAATTTGAGACTTTCTACACCAAAAATATTTTGTTAAAGAGGTATTCATGCTTGGATGGTGGCTCAAGATCAGTCTCATGAAAACCTTATATTCCCTGAGGAGGTTCTACTCCGTGGAAACACTCTTTAATGGAACTTTAGCTTTAGCTGATCGTGACCAAGAAACTGCCGGTTTGCTTGGTGGGCCGGGAATTCCCAGAGTTATAAATTTGTCTGGAAAACTACTTGGGCCTCACGTAGCCCATGCCAGATTAAATGTATTTTAGGCTGGAGCAATGAACCTATTTGAAGTGGCTCATTTCATACTAGAGAAACCCATGTGAGGTCGGGGGGGGGGGGGGGGGGGGGGGGTGGGGGGGGTGGTCGGGGGTGGATGTGTGTAAGGAGATGTAAGAAAAATTACCAACTTGACCCTTAGTCCAACCATTATATTTGGTTATTTATTAAAATCCCCTTTTGGGGGAGAAGGCTAGATTGTTAGTGTGGGTGATTTAGAAGACATAATTGGAGGGCATGTATGGTTAGGTTCCATTTGTATATTTGGCAGAATTTTGCATATCTTAACCAAACCCTTTGCATGGGCTTGTCGTGCATTTGTATGGTCTGGAGAAGCTTACTTGTCGTATAGTTTAGGTGGTTTATCTATCTTTGGTTTCATCACTTATTGTTTCATCTGGTTCAATAATGCTGCCTATCCTAGTGAATTTTACCGACCCACTGGACCAGAAGCTTCTCAAGCTCAGGCATTTACTTTTCTAGTTAGAGACCAACATCTTGGGGCTAACATGGGATCAGCCCAAGGACCTACTGGTTTAGGTAAATACCTAATGTGGTCTCCGACCGGAGATGTTATTTTTGGAGAAGAAACTATGCATTTTTGGGATCTCTGTGCTCCTTGGTTGGACCTTGGCAGGAACGACGTTCGGCAGAATATATGACCCATGCTCCTTTAGGTTCTTTAAATTCTATTGGTGGCATTGCTACCGAGAACAATATAGTCAATTATGTCTCTCCTAGAAGTTGGTTGGCTACCTCTCATTTTGTTCTAGGATTCTTCCTATTTGTGGGTCATTTGTGGCATGCGGGAAGGGCCTGTGCAGCTGCAGTAGGATTTGAAAAAGGAATTGATCGTGATTTGGAAACTATTCTTTCTATGACCCCTCTTAGCCAAGATTTTCTTATACTTATATATATATTCATTCCACTTTTTTCTATTTTGGCTCGGCTAAGTGAGATAGCCGAGCCATTCCCTTAAATGAGATATGATAGCTTCTTTATGGTCTAACATTCTTGCTAATACATTATCCTCATTTTATTTTGGATTATAATCTCTAATCTCTAATGAAGAATATAGCTCCATGAGCAAAGGCTCCCATCATGATGAATCTTGTGACGTATTGGTGATGAGTATATAATGCAGCTTGAGTAGTAAAGTCTTGTGCTATGAATGCATTAGCAAGCAAAGAGTACATGTGTTGAGC
This sequence comes from Trichopus zeylanicus subsp. travancoricus, assembly GCA_005019695.1. Classification (NCBI taxonomy): domain Eukaryota; kingdom Viridiplantae; phylum Streptophyta; class Magnoliopsida; order Dioscoreales; family Dioscoreaceae; genus Trichopus; species Trichopus zeylanicus. The sequence continues at coordinate 233,785 of RXID01014425.1, forward strand.
TACTAAAGAAGTTATAACCCCTAAAGAGGCTAGAGCAAGACATAATTAAAAATGAATCGAATTGTTGATTGTCATAAAGGCCCTTATGCCCACATCCTAATTGACCCCCCGGGGGAATATGTCCTTCTAAAAGATCTTTGATACTGTGCCCAATCCCCAAGTTAGTTCTATACATATGACCAACAATGAGAAAAAAAAATGCAATAGCTAAATAATGATGAGCAATATCGGTCAGCCATAAACATTGTGTTTGTGGATGGAATCCTCTAAGAAGGGTTAGAATGGCAGTTCCTACCCCCTTGGAGGTACCAAATAAATGACTGCTAGAATTAGGGTTTTGTGCAAAAAGATTCCACTGACCGGTAAAACATGGTTCAATCCTTGGGGATGTGGTAATATGTTTAAGAAATTATTCCATCCTCCCTCCTGGATTCGGGAATAGTGACATGAAGTAAATGTCCTACCCAAGCCAAAAAACTTAGTCCAAAATGTCCTGACAAATGATGATTGAGATGAGATTCAGCATTTTTAAACCACGAAAGACTCGGTCTCCATTTTGGTTGTCGGTGTAACCAACCCGCTATTAAAGATATACCAGAAAGACATAATAGAAAAAGAGCTCTAGTATAAAGATCTTTATTGGTGAGTAATCCAATTGTATAAGCAATATTCATAGGGCTGATAGCACCTCCTCGAGTAAAGGACTGTACGGTAGGTTGACCAAAATGAGGATCCCAAATTGCATGAGCAATAGGTCTTACATGTAAAGGGTCCTGTATCCATGACTCCAAATTTCCTTGCCAAGCAACATGAAATAGATTTCTGGATGTCCACAAAAATATTATAGCTAATTGCCCAAAGTAAGAAGCAACAATGTTCTGATAAAGATGTTCCTCAGTAATATCATCATGACTTTCGAAGTCATGTGCGGTAGCAAAACCAAACCAAATACAATGAGTAGTGGGGTCCTGAGCTAAACCTTGGAAATCTTAATGCCATAATGCCTTTCAAATCCTCCTAGCCATTATCCTACTGCAATAATTCTTGCTAAGAAGAATGCCCATGTTGTGGCATTTCCACCCAGAAGGTAATGGGTTACTCCGATAGTGCATCCTTGTACAATGCTCAAGGCTTTAGGCTGAATAGCAGAAGCAACTTTTAATTTGTTATGAGCCCAAATGATAGATTCAATGAGTTCTTGCTAATAACCACGGCCACTAAATAGAAACATTAAACTGAAAGCCCAGACAAAATGAGCACCTAAGGAAAAAAGACCATATGCAAATAATGAAGAACCATAAGACTAAATTACCTGAGATGCATGTGCCCATAAGAAATCCCATAACCACCCATTAATAGTAATGGAACTTTGTGCAAAGTTTCCTCCTGTGATATGGGTTACCACTCCTTGATCACTTATAGTGCCCCAAACATCTAATTGTATTTTCCAACTAAAATGGAAAATTACTACCGAAATTGCATTGTACATCCATAATAGACCTAAGAAGACATGATCCTAGGTAGATACTTGACATGTTCCTCCTCTTCTAGGCCCATCACAAGGGAAACAAAAACCAAGATTTGCTTTATCAGGTATCAAATGGGAACTGTGAGCAAATAGAATGCCTTTCAGTAGTATCAATACAATCACATGGATCATAAATGCATGAATGTGATGGACCAAAAAGTCTATAGTTCCTAATGGAATAAGTAACAAAGCTACTTTGCTGCCTACTGCTACTAATTCATCACCTCCCCAAGTTAAGCTGGTACTTGTTGTTGCACTAGGAGCTGTTACACTCGACACTAAAGCATGGGTGTTTTGTACCCATTGAGCAAAGATGGGTTGGAGTTGTATACCGGTATCTGGAAACATATCTTTGGGATAACCTAAAGCACTCATGGTATTGTTATGATATATAAGCCAAAATTGTGAAGCCCTAGCAATATACATGCCCAATTAAGATGTGAAATGATTGCATTACGATGCCTAAGGACACGATCTAATAGATCATTGTATCGAGTAATTGGATCATTATCTCTTACCATAAAAATAGCTACATGTGCAGTAGCACCAACTATGAGAAATCTGCTGATCCACATATGATGTGTGAACAGTGAAAGTTGTGTACCATAGTCAATAGCTAAGTATGGATAGGGTGGCATTGGAATACATATGGAGAGCTACAACAATGGTTAAAGAACCTAACATAGCTAGGTTAAGAGCTAATTGAGCATGCCATGATGTTGTTAGGATTTCATAAAGGCCCTTATGACCTTGGCCTATAAATGGACCTTTATGGGCTTCTAAAATGTCTTTAAGGCCATGGCCAATACACCAGTTGGTCCTATACATATGACCAACAATCAAGAAAAGAATTGCAATTGCTAAATGATGATGTGCTATATTGCTCAGCCACAGACCTCCCATTATTGGATCTAATCCTCCACGAAAACTCTGAAATTCTACGTATTTTGACCAATTCAAGGTGAAAAAGGGGGTTTCTCCCTCGGAAAAATTGGGATAAAGTTGAATCAAAAGATCCCGATTTAAGATAAATTTATGAGGAAGTGGTATCTCTTTAGGATCAACTCCAGCATCAGAGAAATTGGTTAATAGGTAAAGATACATGGATTTGGTGTCACGCCCAAGAAAGAGACCCAAGTCCTAGTAACCCCGCTAAGTGGTGATTCAACATGGATTCTACATCTTGGAACCAAGCCAATTTTGGTGTTGCTTTGTGATAATGGAACCAACCAGCAAAAAGCATTAAGGATGCAAAGACCAATGCACCAATTATTGTACAATAGAGTTGTAATTCACTAGTTATCCTAGATGCTCGCCAAATCTAAAAAAAAAATTGGAGGTTATTTGTATTCCCTGGAAACCCCTACCTACATCACCATTCAACCAAAATGAGCACTAAATACTTTCAAGGGATCTCCTCTAAATCACTGGTATGACTATCAAAATCATGAGCATCAACATGTAGGTTCCATATCCAAGTGGTAGTATCGGGACCCCTAGCTATTGTTCTTAAGAAATGGCCAAGTCGGGCCCATTCTTCGAAAGACATTTTTATAGGATCCCTATCTACAACAATTTTTACTTCTAGTTTTGGTGAACGAATAATCATTAAGTCCTCCTCTTTCCAGACAACACATACAAAGAGACCTGTCAATAATCAGATTTTTGGTGAACCTCTAAAAGATGGATATTTTATTTAATTTATGATCAGTCCCTTTTTTTTCCTATCTGCCATCCATCTATTTAGTTTTTCACTAGAGCAATTATGATATCCAAGTTGATCCGGGGCAAGTGTTCGGATTTATTATGACATAACAATTAGGTTCCTTACAAATAATTTAAAATCTTGTAAAACCTTTTCTTATAAAACCCTTTCCTAGTGTGATGAAAAAACTATTTTTTGTGCAACCTAACCTAGTCTAATATATTTCTATCTGAATGTATAAATGCCCATATGTATCTACTTCCGTGGAACATAATATCTTAATTACTTGTACTGTATTACATTACATTAAAAATCACAAAATAATTCATTAGAATTAATAGGATTCATTTTGATATTTATATTTAGTCATTCAAAGGTATTCTTTCCTTTATTAGATTAGTTTTCTGTACTGTATCTCCTTTATCCATATAAGATACCATACAATAATGATTTTAGAAGTAAGAGATATAATGAAATTTCTGATTGGATCTTATCATAGGATATGTATGATCTATTTTATTTGATTAATAGATCCAACAATCAATTGTAATGAATTACAAATTTTATTCGAATTCTAAATGCCTCGTAATCTTCAACCAATTATGTGCTTCAATATAATTATTCGGGGTAAGCGCTATAGCCTGTTTCCAATATTCAGCAGCTTGATTGAACCAAGCTTCTGCGATTTCAGAATCACCCCGTAGAATGGCCCGTTCTCCCTGGTTGGAATAGGTGAGTAAATTCCTTTCCTTAGAACCGTACTTGAGAGTTTCCTACCTCATACGGCTCAGCAATTGATTCTTTTGGCATCCCATTTTAATCTATACTAACTGTATTAGATTTTTAAGAAATGAACCCCCCTTAACAAAAAAAGGAGGGGGGGGTAACCACAACTAAGCAGACGAAGTTAATTAACTAAGTTTCGAACTCTAATTTTCTTGGTCAAAAATCCGTTTTATCTTTTCTCCCCCCCTTCCGAAGAATGAAGCATAGAGATATTTCCTTATCTCATTACATTCGATTTTTCTGAAAGGGAACTATCTCGTTTTCATATATGAAATTTATATAGAATCTCTGAAAAGGACTTTCCCTCCATAATAAAAAAGAACTTCCTATCTTTGGGATCTGACACTACACCGCTGCTCAATATCTTATACCTTAGTGGATCGACTTTATTACATAAGTTGATTACTTCCCATATCCTGAAGTATAAGTAAGCAGTTCTTAACCGTATTGATCCAATAGCTCGCTAATTGATCTTTACGGTGCTTTGTCTATCAATTTGATCCTTTACCCATAGAATATAGTATATAGGCGTATCTATTTCTTCATATTTTGGTTCTTGTGAAGTCTCTTTCCTTACTACAGCTGAGAAAAATTATTTCTTTGGACGATGCATATGTAGAAAGCCTTTTTTTTATAGTATTTACTTTACTAGCCAATTTGATCTTTTTTTCCCTTCTTTCTATAGTGGAGATAGCCACACGTAATGACAGATCATGGCCATATTATTAAAATCTTGTGGTAAGAATGGATTTCATTCTAGTGCCTGGAAATAATATTCCAAAGTCTTCATATGTTCTTCGTTACTTGTGTGTATAAGGCCTATGTTATAGAGTATATAACTTTTATCATAGGGATCAATTTTTGGTCGTGTAGCTTCATAATAATTTTGTAAAGCTTCTGCATAATTTCCTTTGGATTGAGCTGGCATCCATTATGGTCTTTCATTCTATTCAAAAATCTCCGTTCCAAAACCGTATGTGAGATTTTCATTTCATATTGCTCCTCCCTTCAGTGCATAGTACTAAGTAATCCATGGAATCCAAATTTTACTATTCTCATTATATTATGAATTGGTAGGGGCTAGTATTTTTATGAGAAATCTCTAGCCAGCCTCCCTATAAGGTAAGAGGTTTTTCATTCTTAACTCCAATCTTGTTCTATATAGAAATGGTAATTCCAACAATTTCTTTGTCCCCAACACGCCCTATTTTTAGGAATTAGTCACTTAAATGATCTTTGATGGTTATATGGATATCCAAAGTACAAACGAGATGGATGTTTGTTGTCCTAACCATTCTTCTTAGTCCCAATACCAATAAGTAAAGGGATAATTTATAACAAAGTTTTCATCTTGTTGATTCCTAAGTGTAGTGCTTCTTTCCCTATGCTGCCTATGGGTACTAGTGAAGTAGAATTTACTTGCAGTACATAACCTATAGGGGTACCCTTTTGCTCAATACTAAAATTGGCAATTGAAGCATTTGAGGCTGCATTTCCCTAGAATACATGAGAGAAGGAATTATTCTATCTCCAAACTTCACCTTCACCAAACGTAGGTTTATTTCAATAATTTGTTTCTTTCCATTTGGAATCACACACCTTTTCGTAAGACTGAGAGGGCTAAAAAAACAAGAAAAAAGAATTGAATCACACCATCTCTATTATAAGTAAATGCCTTTATTTCTCCTGAAGTTGTCAGAATTATTCATAATAAGATACTGGCTACAATTGAAGAGGTCTTATCAATAAAATTTCCATTTATCTGAGATCTAGGCATAATTAATTAGCAATATATTCTATAATTTTTCTCATTATCTTGAGAGGTAATGATCCCACAAACAAAGGAATTCTACAGTACAAGATAATATAAAAACAAACAGACTAATTTAGTTCTAAAAAAAATGTGAACCCTTCACTCAAATTATAAATTGAAATTATGCTTTTGGTAAGGAGAGATATGAAATATCTAAATCAGATTGGATTTCATCCCAATTATCAAATTATTTATTATTTATAGAGTATGCCAATGAATAGAACTATTACTATTTTGTCTAAGTTGAATAACCAAGACAAAGATTTTTTTTATTCTTATGGCACCATTGATCGGTTGAACCTGTATTGTAGTAATATGAATGACTCACTATTTATATACTAAGAAATTTAGACTTCAGCTTTGGATTTGTTCTATACAAATCTAATTCCTCCATTTTGTCATTTTGGATTTCTAGTTACAAGTTATCACCACATAATAGATCCGATTGGCGACCCAACATTTGGCGAAATGGAGAAGGGGGATTGTCAATCATGGAAGAAAATAGATAGAGAAAAAGCTGGCTATCGGAATCAAACCGATGACCGTCGCATTACAAATGTGATGCTCTAACCTTTGAGCTAAGCGGGCTTGCATAACAAAAATGTATAGGAATTCTATAAAGTACATGATCTTAGTTAGCTATTAATAAATTCATAATTGAATACTAAAATACTCAAATTCATTTAGAATTTTAATTTAGTAAATTAACTTTAACTATCTAATAACTATCACTATAATATAAGTATTTAATAAGTATTTATAAGTATAATTTGATTTAGTATAATATTATGAATTTTTTCATTTAGTATTATATTGTTAAATAAATTATTAAATAATTAAATATTCAAAATAATTCAAAATATATTTTATATGATTAAAATAAAATATCATGACATGATATTATCAAGCTTGAAATTTTGACTAGAAAAAAATGGAATTATTTTTTAGAGTAGTTATAGCAAACTATATTAATTATATTAACTACTCGATCAGTTCTCAGATCAGAAAAGAATAAGAAAAGGAGAATAAAGATACAAGAATGAGGTATTCTTCTGGTTTCATTTAGAAACGTAGGAGATAAGAAAGAATAAATATTGATCGTTCCAATATTGCAAATCGTGCCATAAAAATGAAAGAGGGGGGAAGCATATATCGGGATATATGTATCCATATTGAATTGCAGATATATCAATAATAGAATTAGTTTTGATTGAAACAAATATAGTTTATCCAATAAAGATGAAATAATAGAGGGTGGCAAAAAATAAAATAGCAGTATACACTTTTCCAATATAATATAAGAATCATTATCTAATGAATTCAACAGTTTCAAGATAAATCAAAGAAGTAGAAAGGGCGATATGGCAAAATTGGTAGACACTACAAACTTGATTGAATTGAGCCTTAGTATGGAAACCTACTAAGTGCTAACTTCCAAATTCAGAGAAACCCTAGAATTAAAAATGGTCAATCTTGAGCCAAATCTTTATTTGAGATTTAAAAAGGTTTGGTTTATCAAAAAAACTAGAATCAAAAATCAAAAAAGGATAGGTGCAGAGACTCAATGGAAGCTGTTCTAATGAATAGAATTGATTACGTTATGTTAGTAGTTGGAATCCCTCATCAAAATTATGAGAAGGGGAACTCTATATACCCAATATGTACATACACATACTGACATATCAAATGATTAATCATGACTGGATTCCATTATATATATATATATATATGATATATATGTATATGACATTATATATGAAATGAATTGAATATATATGATATGAAAAAAAAAATGCAAAGTCAATTAGGAATATATTCCAACCAAAGTTGGAAGTTGAAGGAAGAATCGAATATTTAATGATCAAATCATTGATTCCAGAGTCTGATAGATCTTTTGAAAAATGAATTAATCAGACAAGAATAAAGAGAGAGTACTGTTCTACATGTTAATACTGACAACAATGAAATTTATAGTAAGAAGAAAATCTGTCAACTTAAGAAATCATGAGGGTTCAAGTCCCTCCATCCCCAAAAATCCCATTTTACTTCTTTTTTGTTTCATCAAAGATTCAAAAAAATAAATAAATAAATAAAATTTTGGAAGATCTAAAAAATTCAGGGACTAGGTAAGATTTAAAAATATTTTTCGGTTATTGACATAGATACAAATACTTTATTGTAGTAGAATGATGCGCAAAAAATGGTCGGGATAGCTTAGTTGGTAGAGCAGAGGACTGAAAATCCTCATGTCACCAGTTCAAGTCTGGTTCCTAACATCCCAATACTATATCACATTGATATTTATACAAATTCTCACTTAAAAGGTAAATATATATCTAAAATAAATAAGTTGGCTAAAAAGTTTAAAAAATCTACAAGAGTTGAAGGATAGCAACAGATAAGATGCATTTTAGAGATATTACAAATAAAATTTGATCCCTTATCTTTTTTTTCATATTACTATTTTATTTCTTCACTCCTACTTATGTTACTTTACTAAGTGATGTGCGCGATGCAAGGTTTATGGTGCAGAACATTTTTGATTCATCTTATTTATAGTTTTTGCTCATATGAGATATCTTACAAATGAAATTATGAGATATCTTACAAAAAAGCCTTTTTTTTATTTTAGCCCTTCCATAATATGAATTGGAGTCCAGTTACTCTATTTCATATAGAACAGAACATAAAAATATTCTTGATTTGACTTAAATGAAGTCTGGAGTCATGTCATAGAAGTGAACATAAGTTTCTTATCATTCAACGAGCATCTTGTATTTCATAGAAATTGGGGGTAATATAGTCCTTACGTAGGGGCCAGCCTATCCAACTTTTTGGCATCAAGATACATTTAAGACATGGATGATTATCATAAGAGATTCCTAACATATCATAGGATTTCCACTTTTGAAAATCCACACTTTTCCAAATCTAGAAAACAAACAAGATTCTAGGATTATTCCTAGATACAAATACTTTTATGCATACCTCAACCACTTTATCTATACCATATTCTATTTTCGTAAGATGATATACACTAGCTAAAAATTTTCCTGGTGCTACATCATAGGCACACTGGGAATATAAATAACTGTAACCATATATATATGAAATAACAGCAATGGAGTCCCAATCCTCTGTTTCTATTTGTAAAGTCTCTATTCCTTGATTGTCGAAGCCCAAGGATCTATGAACAAGCTCATGCTTGACTAGCCAATCAGATAAATGACCCTGCATCTTCTTGATTTCTCCCACATTTATTTGTACTTGTACAAGTATTTCTCAATTTAGAATGAAAATTTTGAAAGATTGACCTGCTCTCTCATTTTGCACAAGAAAACCCTACCTAATTCGCTAATTCGTAGGAAGATACTGAATTTTGAGATTTGCAAAATCTTTCAGAAGGTATTTTTGAAGTATACGATGATTGATAGAACAATCCTTGATCATAATTTCAGTATGAGTGCTGTGTTGAACATAAAACTTGTGATTAGTAGTAAAACATTGATTTTTCCATTGAGACATAGTTCTATCTTCAGGGAATTCTCGAGATATCTTCTTATGAATTTTTGTTATAGAATCTATAACTACCTTTGGTTTAGGGGGGCAGCCCGGAAAATAGACATCCACAAGAATTAGCTTATCGACTCCCCGTACAGTACTATAAGAATCAATACTGAACATTCCTCTTGTAATAGTACAGGCACCCATAGCAATAACATATTTTTGTTCAGGCATTTGCTCATATAATCTCACTAAAGAAGGAGCCATTTTCATTGTTACTGTGCTGGCCATTAAAATTAGGTCTGCTTGCCTAGGACTCGATCTTGGTACCAATCCATAACCATCAAAATCGAATTGCGAGCCTATTAATGAAGCAAATTCAATGAAACAACAACTAGTACTATAGAGAAGCGGCTATACACTAGAGAGTCTTGACCAATTCGAAAGATCATTTGATGTAGTTGAAATAACTGAATTGTGGGTCATTTGGTCAAGTAACAGAAACTCAATCAAATTCATAACTGTCTCAATTATAATCTTTTTTCTATTTTGATTGTCTGAATATTTAGCTAAAACCATTCTAATGCTCCTTTCGCCATGCATAAACTAACCCAACAATTGGGATAAACACAAAAATGAAAGCTTCTATAAATACAAATATGCCCAATACATCGAAACTCATTGCCCATGGATAAAGAAAGACCATTTCAACATCAAAAACAACAAAAACTAGAGCAAACATGTAATAGCAGATTCAAAATTGTAACCAAGCATCTCCCATAGGTTCTATACCTGATTCATAACTAGAGAACTTCTCTGGTCCTTTACTAATCGGGGTTAAAACTCTAGAAATTAGAAATGCCAAGATAGGAATAATGCTTGATATTATCAAAAATGCCCAGAAAAATATCATATTCGTGAAGCAAAAACATAAATGTACTCCTATTATTCTGGAATATGTTAAATTATTCGATTCCAGATTAGATCATCAATTCATCTATAGAATTTCTTAGCTGAAACAAGAATTGATTTTGATCGAATCAAACTGCATATCTTAGAGTTTGTTTGTTGTATGGTAGGCATGTCTTGTTTAAAGATTCATCCAATGGAGTATCGCTTAGCATTTCTAATGAAATAGTAAACACTAATAAACTAAGAAAAACTAATTAATAGAACTATAATATTATTTATTATTATAATATAAGGATTATTAAGGTATAAGGATTATAAGAACAATGAATATCTATTATCAATAAATATATAGAATCACACATTATTGAACAATTCAACAAATTAAATCCCCAATCCAACTCGTAGCATAGAATATAGTTGAAGAGAGGCTAATATGTTTAGGGCCGATTCATTATCTCTGAAATAATCAATTCAATGGAGGTTCTAACAAAAAGCAATTAGTCAAGGGACTTCTACAAATACAAGACTAAGAATAGGTCTCAATCCATGTGACTTGGGATTAATTTGGTTGGGTTGGGTTAGAGTTTCTAGACAGGATCGATCATGTCATGATTTTCACTTCATAAATTGGTTGGGCTTGAGTATACCAGAAAATCAAATGTATCACTAACTCTTTGATCGTGCTCAATTGGTGGAATCAAAATGTAATAATTATTTTGAAGATTTTGATGTATTTTGTTGACTAGGAGGAAATACCATTGATAGCCTCTACTTGTGTCCTAGCTCATTTGAGAGCTAGATTGGCCTCAATTGCTTGGCTTTTACCCTCATCTCTACTCAAGTTAGCTTCAGCTATTTCAAGAGCTTGTTGAGCTTCTTGCAGATCAATGTTAGTACTCATCTCTGCATCATTTCCAAAAATGCTGATCTCATTATTACTTATTCTAGCGAAATCGCCCATCAGAGCCACCATTAACCATTGGTCATTGAGGCATATTCTCAAAAGACCTATATCCATGGCCGTGGCAATAGAAGCGTGGTTTGGTAATATGCTAATTTGCCCACTAGTAGTAGATAAAATTATTTCTTTTACTTCTGAATAAAAAATAATTTGATTAGGAGTCAATACACAAAAATTTAAGGTCATTTCCTGCTCTCCACTTCTAGGTTTATAGCTTTCGTGGTAGCTTCATCGATGTTACCCACCAAATAAAAGGCCTGTTTGGGAAGACTGTCTAATCCTCCGAAAAGGATGAGTTGAAACCCCCTAATTATTTCTGTGAGACCAACATATTTACCCGGAGAACCAGTAAATACTTCTGCCACGAAGAAGGGTTGTGATAAGAAATGCTCTATTTTTTGTGCTCTTGCTATAGTTAACCAATCCTCTTTAGATAATTCATCTAACCCTAGAATAGCTATAATGTCCTGAAGTTCTTTGTAACATTGTGAAGTTTGCTTAACTTTTTGTGCAGTTTCATAATGTTCCTCACCAACAATTCGAGGCTGTAACATAGTTGACATTGAATCTAAAGGATCTACTACTGGATAAATACCCTTGGCAGCTAATCCTCTTGATAGTATAGTAGTAGCGTCTAAATGTGCAAATGTTGTGGCAGGAGCCAGGTCGGTCAAATCGTCTGTAGGTACATAAACTGCTTGGATCGAAGTTATAGATCCCTCTTTAGTAGAAGTAATTCTTTCTTGCAAAGAACCCATTTTTGTACTAAGGGTGGGTTGATAACCCACTGAGAAGGCATTCTACCCAATAACGTGGATACTTCTGACCTTGCTTGGATGAAACGAAAGATATTGTCGATGAATAGAAGCACGTCTTGTTCATTAACATCCGAGAAATATTCTACCATGGTTAGGGCAATCAAACCAACTCTCATATGAGCTTTGGTGGTTCATTCATTTGACCATAGACTAGAGCTACTTTGGATTCTGCAAGATATTTTTCATTAATCACTTCGGATTCTTTCATTTCCATGTAGAGATCATTTCCTTCACGAGTACATTCACCTACTTCGCCAAATACAAATACACCTCCATGAGCTTTGGCAATGTTGTTGATCAATTCCATGATGAGTACTATTTTACTCACAGCAGCTCCCCCAAATAGCCTGATTTTTCCCCCACGATCATAAGGAGCTAAAAGATCCACCACTTTAATCCCTGTTTCAAAAATTGATAATTTTGTATCTAATTGTATAAAAGCAGGTGTAGATCTATGAATAAGAGATGTTGTACGAGTATCTATAGGACCTAAATTATCAACAGGTTCCCCAAGAATGTTGAAAATTCATCCAAGAGTAGCTCCACCAACTGGAACACTTAGAGGAGTTCTTGTATCAATCACTTCCATTCCTCTCATCAGACCATCTGTAGCACTCATAGATACAACTCTAACTCGATTATTTCCTAATAATTGCTACACCTCACAAGTCACATTAATTTGTTGACCGGTAGTATCTCAACTTTTGGGCCAATAATTATTTCCTAAAAGCGACATCCAGTACTGGGCCAATAATTTGGGCAATACGTCCTAAGTTTCTTTCTTCAAGTGCAAAAACCATAAGACCAGAAGTAGTAAGATTGATTTTCATAATCATAATAAAGTGAAATATGTCAAAATTCCTTTGGAATAGTATCCAATCAAAAAAATTTGTCCAATAGGAAGTCGGTCGGCTAATTGAATAAGAAATAAATCAAAGTTAGCACTGGATTTAGTTGGCATCACCCAAAGGAATTCAATTCCATTGTTTACTCATTGAATTATTCAATTTTCAAGTTCAACCAATCCATTTTTTAGTATTTTTAATATAAAGTAGATGAATAGGAATCGTGAGTAAGTTAAGTGTGTTTCATTTTTCTATCATTATAGAAAATACCGTCCCTATTAGATTATATTATCTATGGAATTCCAACCCAAACTCCATTTAGGATTTATTATTTCAATCTCATTGTTCATTGTTTTTTGCATATACAATTCTGTCTATTCTTGTTTTATAACTTTTCCTTGTTTTATACCTTTTCATGGATGAATTATGGCTATTTTCACATCCTAGGATTTACATATACAACATATATCACTGTCAAGAGTGTTTATTAATTAATATTTATATATTTAATGACAAATAAGAAGAGGATCAACTCCATTATAAACATACAAAACAAGGATTAGCTTGCACCATATATAGCAAAGAGTATACAATAATGATGTATTTGGTGAATCAAATACATCACATAGTCTAATAACCCACCATTTTCTAATTGGTTGATAATATTAGTTGAATGTTTTGAAAGATTTTTCTTAAGGGTTTCATTCACGTATAATCCATATTAAGTAGACCTTGTCATTGTAAGAATTCTTAATTCATGAGTTGTAAGGAGGGACTTATGTCACCACAAATAGAGACTAAAGCAAGTGTTGGATTCAAAGCTGGTGTTAAAGATTATAAATTGACTTATTATACTGCTGATTATGAAAACAAAGATACTGATATCTTGGCAGCATTCCGAGTAAGCCCTCAACCCGGGGTTTCGCCCAAAGAAGTAGGAGCTACGATAGCTGCCAAATCTTCCACTGGTACATGGATAAATGTGTGGACTGATGGACTTACTAGTCTTGATCATTACAAAGGATGATGCTACCACATCGAGAGCGTTGTTTAGGAGGAAAACCAATATATTGCTTATGTAGCTTATCCTTTAGACCTTTTTGAAGAAGGTTCTGTTACTAACATGTTTACTTCCATTGTAGGTAATGTATTTGGTTTCAAAGCCTTACGAGCCCTACGTCTGGTGGATTTACGAATTCCTCCTTCCTATTCTAAAACTTTCCAAGGACTGCCTCATGGTATCCAAGTTGAAAGAGATAAGTTGAACAAGTACAGCCATCCCCTATTGGGATTCACTATTAAACTAAAATTGGGGTTATCCACAAAGAACTATGATGGAGCCATTTATGAATGTTTATGCGGTGGACTTGATTTTACCAAGGATGATGAAAATGTGAATTCCCAACCATTTATGCATTGGAGATACCATTTCTTATTTTGTGCCAAAGCAATTTATAAATCACAAGCCGAAACAGGTGAAATCAAGGGACATTACTTGAATGCTACTGTAGGTACATGGGAAGAAATGATCAAAAGAGCTATATGTGCAAGAGAATTGGGAGTTCCTATCATAATGCATGATTACTTAACAGGGGGATTCATTGCAAATACTAGCTTGGCTCCTTATTATCGCGATAACAACCTACTGCTTCACATCCATGGCGCAATGCATGCAATTATTGATAGATAGAAAAATCATGGTATGCATTTTCGTGTACTAGCTAAAGCATCACGTATGTCTGGTGGAGATCATATTCATGCAGGTACAGTAGTAGGTAAATTAGAAGGGGAACATGAGATGACTTTGGGTTTTGTTGATTTATTACGTGATGATTTTATTGAAAAAGACCGAAGTCACAGTATTTTTCACTCAAGATTGGGTCTCTATGCTGGGTGTTTTGCCCATGGCTTTAGGGGGTATTCATGTTTGGCATATGCCTACCCTGATCGAAATTTTTGGGGATGATTCCATACTATAGTTCGGTGGAGGAACTTTAGGGCACCCTTGGGGAAATGCACCTGGTGTAGCAGCTAATCGGGTGGCTTTGGAAGCGTGTGTACAAGCTCATAACAAGGGATGTGACCTTACTCGTGAAGGTAGTGAAATTATTTGTGAAGCTAGCAAATGGAGTCTTGAGCTAGCCGCTGCTTGTGAAGTATGGAAGGAGATCAAATTTGAATTTGCACTAGTAGATACACCATACTAGTGGATATGTTAGATGATGATAAAGAGAAAAACAATTTGATAATTCCTGTTTGTTCTCCTAATTTTAATTAACCTCGGCCCAATCTTTTGCTAAAAAGGATTGAGTCGAATAAAATGGAATATCCTGTAAATCCTTTATATTATGTGTTTGCATATATCTTTGATATGTACAAACCTTACTATACTATATAGAAGATGCAAATACAAAAGACTAAACAACTCAATACTTCTATCATTAGATCCATAATGAATTCTCATAATTAATTCTATGAATCCTTGGATTGGTGGATTTTTAGATTCCACAATTTTATTTCAAACCATAAATCAAGCTAAGCCAAGAGGCGAGGGCTTCCTCGACCTATCCTCTAATATAATATTGTCTTTTTCATTCTATGTTAGAATAGAAACTTATTTTTATATTTCTAATTTGGGAAAAGATTCTATGAATATATATATTAGAAAGAAGTGATACTCTGAATTTACCAAAAGAAAGAATAATTTCTTTCAATACTCACTCATTTTTGGTTAACAGTTAACAATCCTAATGATGGAATCCAGATGCTTCATTTTGCTAGAAAATCAATCAATTAAATAGTAAAATATAAAATGATTATTCATCGAATGACTATTCCTTTATTGTATTTTCATAAAATGGGGGGGAGGAAGACTCTATGGAGAAATGGTGGATCAATTTGATATTGTCTAATGAGAGGTTAGAAGATAGGTATGGGCTAAGTAAATCAATGGATAGTCTTGATGGTATTGGGCATACCCCTAGAAGTGAATACTCCATTCTAAATGATACGAAGAAAAACATTCTTCTTAGTTGGAGTGATAGTGGCAGTTATAGTTATAGTTTTAGTAATGTTAATTATTTATTGGAGATCAGGAATATTTTTGGTTTGATCTCTGATAACACTTTGTTAGTTAGGGATAGTAATGGCAATAGTTATTCTGTATATTTTGATATTGAAAATCAGATTTTTGAGATTGAAAATAAGAATAATAGTTCTTTTTTGAGTGAAGTAGAAAGTTTTTTTTATAGTTATTTGAATAGTGGGTCTAAAAGTAAGAATAACTACTATGTCAGTTACATTTATAGTATTATTTGGACTGTAAATGTAAGTATAAGTGTAAGTAGTAGTGAAAGTGGGAGTTCTAGTATAAGTACTAGTAGTAATGGCAGTGATTTAAATATAAAAGAATGATCTAATGATTTTGATATAAACAAAAAATACAAAGATTTATGGGTTCAATGTGAAAATTGTTATGGATTAAATTATAAAAAAAAATTTAAGTCAAAAATGCATATTTGTGAACACTGTGGATATCATTTGAAAATGAGTAGCTCAGATAGAATCGAACTTTCGATTGATCCGGGAACTTGGGATCCTATGGATGAAGCTATGGTTTCTATGGACCCTATAGAATTTCATTCAGGGACGAACCCTATATAGGTGTATCGATTCTTATCAAAGAAAGACAGGTTTAACTGAAGTTGTTCAAACAGGCATAGGTCAACTAAATGGTATTCCTGTGACAATTGGGGTTATGGATTTTGAGTTCATGGGAGGTAGTATGGGATCCGTAGTGGGCACGAAAATCACCCGTTTGATCGAGTATGCTACTAATAAATCTCTACCTGTCATTATTGTGTGTGTTTCTGGAGGAGCACACATGCAAGAAGGAAGTTTGAGCTTGATGCAAATGGCCAAAATCTCTTCTACCTCATATAATTATCAATCAAATAAAAAGTTATTCTATGCATCAATCCTTACATCTCCTACAACCGGTGGAGGGACGATGAGTTTTGGTATGTTGGGAAATGTCATTATTGCTGAACCTAATGCCCACATTGCATTTGTGAGTAAAAGAGTAATTGAACAAACATTGAATAAGACAATACTCGATGGTTTACAAGCGGCTGAATATTTATTCCATAAGGGCTTATTTGACTGAATCATACCATGTAATCCTTTAAAAGCTGTTTTGAGTGAGTTATTTCAACTTCACGGTTTCCTTCCTTTGAATCAAAATCCAAAAAAAGAATAGTAACTTAATTTAGTTTTCTATTAGACCACTTGCACTTATTAACTAGTTAATATTAGTTATAATAGATATAGTTATCATAAGCCCTCTTTATATTTATAAGAGGTACAAATAGTAATCAAGGTACTCATTCTATGACAGATCTTAACTTACCCTCTTTTTTTGTGCCCAGAGTAGGCCTAGTATTTTCGCAATTGCAATGGCTTCTTTGCCTCTTTATGTCCAAAGAAATAAAATTGTCTAGATCCAATGGAACCAAATCTCATCAATTTATTTGAACACTGACTGAATTATAATACAGATATTTATTTAGTGTAATATGGTAGAATATGTGGCTTTTTCCGAACCCAAATGTTGTTATATATGTAGATAGATAATATCTACATAAAAGTTAACGTATCTGACTAATTACTACTAATGCTTTAATGGTGCGTTTCATATCCAAATAGTGCTAGTTGATGAGAGTTACTTCAGCATCAAGAAAAGTAAAGTCAATTTTGGGTTATTCTCTCAATTCCAATCGAATGCATCCGTATCTAATATAGTAAGTATGAATTGGTGATCAGAACATATATGGATAGAACTTATCACTAAGTCTCGAAAGACAAGTAATTTTTTCTGGGCCTATATCCTTTTTTTAGGTTCACTAGGATTCTTAGTGGTTGGAACTTCCAATTATCTTGGCAGAAATATGATATCCGTATTTCCATCCCAGCAAATCCTTTTTTTTTCCACAAGGGATTATGATGTCTTTCTACTGGATCACAGGACTATTCATTAGTTCCTATTTGTGGTGCACAATTTCGTGGGATGTTGGTAGTGGTTATGACCAATTCGATAGAAAAGAAAAAATAGTGTGTATTTTTCGTTGGGGATTTCATGGAATAAATCACCGCATTTTCTTCCGCTTCCTTATGAGAGATATCTAATCAATTAGAATGGAGGTTAAGGAAGGTCTTTATACTCATTGTGTCCTTATATGGATATCCAAGGCCAAGGAGCCATTCCCTTGACTCATACTGATAAGAATTTTACTCCACGGGAAATTGAACAAAAAGCTACCGAATTGGCCTTTTTCTTGCATATACCAATTGAAGTATTTTGAAAAATGAACTGAAGAAAAATTTTCAGCATGAAGAAAAGAACTTGCTAACCCTTTTATTTAATTGAAGTTTCTTCAGAATGCCCATTCAAGCAAAATGTGTTATATTCTATCTTCCTATTCCATTGGTGCAGCGGCCCATAAAATAAAACCAAAAGAAGAGAAAGTATATGGGGTAACTATAAAAAAATGAAGAAGAAGAAATTTTTTGTATACCAAAACTATTTTGTATGTGTACAACAAATACAAAATTCAACTTAATTATTTTATTTATACTAGTCAAAAAGTCTAATTCTCATTTAGTTAGGTGTGGATTTATCAAATATATTCGAAATTTTTTTCGTAATAAAAAATTTGTTAGTTCAAGATTGAGATATCTGAAAATACTGTATTGATTCTCTTTTTATATTCCTGATAGATCCAAGGACTAATAGATTTAAGGACTAAATTTTGACACAAAATGGAAAGAAATAGATCCACAGCCTTGTTTGTTATATGACTCCTACTTTGGAAAAATATTAGATAGAGTCAAAGATTGAAGCAACTTCAATACCAATTTCACAGATAAAAAAATGGAAAAAAAAGAAAGCATTGATTTCCTTCCCATATTTTGTTTCTATAGTATTTTTGCCTTGGTGGGTCTCTCTCCCATTTAAGAAAAGTTTGGAACCTTGGATTACTAACTGGTGGAATAGCAGGCAATCCGAAACCTTTTTGAATGCTATTAAAGAGAAAAATGTTCTAGAAAAATTCATAGAATTCAAAGAACTATTCCTCTTGGACGAAATGATAAAAGAGTACCCAGAGAT
Organism: Trichopus zeylanicus subsp. travancoricus; assembly: GCA_005019695.1. Classification (NCBI taxonomy): domain Eukaryota; kingdom Viridiplantae; phylum Streptophyta; class Magnoliopsida; order Dioscoreales; family Dioscoreaceae; genus Trichopus; species Trichopus zeylanicus. Next base: position 252,823 of record RXID01014425.1, read on the forward strand.
ACATATACAAGAGCTCCATTTAGGAATACACAAGGAAACAATAGAATTGCACATGATGAATATCATCTCCATCTCATTTTGCATTTCTCTGCAAATGTAATCTATTTTGTTATTCTAAGTGGTTATTTTTTTTGGGTAATAAGGAACTTGTCATTCTTAATTCTTGGGTTCAGGAATTATTCTATAACTTAAGTGACACAATTAAGGCTTTCTTAATTTTTTTAATCACTGATTTATGGATCGGATTTCACTCGACCCATGGTTGGGAACTAATGATTGGTTCGGTCTACAATAATTTTGGATTGGCCGATAATGATCAAATTATATCTATTATTGTTTCCACTTTTCCAGTTATTCTAGATACAATTGTGAAATATTGGATCTTCCATTATTTAAATCGTGTATCTCCTTCACTTGTAGTAATTTATCATTCAATGAATGAATGATGAACAAATTAATGAATGAAGATGAAGAACTCATTTGGTTTCGTAATATCAATTAAATGACAATATTTTTTTGTGTATAAAGAAAGCATTTTCCATTTTACTTATTCGAATTCGAATTTCACTTATTCTTTTTATTTCTACCTATTCAAGGTATTTGTCCCATACTATGCTCTATTCCAGTACAATTATTCCAATACAATAGCAGACTTCGGGTAGGGAACTATAATAGACTAGCTACCTATCTAATTTATTTATTGTAGAAATTCTTCAATTAATGATTGGACCATGCAAAATAGAAATAATTTTTCTTGGGTAAAAGAACAGATGACTCAATCCATTTTTTGTATTGATCATGATATATGTAATAAATTGAGCATCTCTTTCAAATGCATATCCCATTTTTGCACAACAAGGTTATGAAAATCCATGAGAAGCAACTGGACGAATTTTATGTGCCAATTGCCACTTAGCTAATAAGCCCATGAATATTGAAGTTTTGTGAGCTATGCTTCTTGATACTGTATTTGAAGTAGTTGTTCGAATCCCTTATGATATGCAACTGAAACAAGTTTTTGCTAATGGTAAAAAAAGGGGGCTTTGAATGTGGAGGCTGTTCTTATTTTACCTGAGGGATTCGAATTAGCCCCTCCCGATCGTATTTCTCCTGAGGTGAAAGAAAAGATGGGAAATCTATCTTTTTAGAATTATCGTCCCAATAAAAAAATATTCTTGTAATTGGTCCAGTTCCTGGTCAGAAATATAGTGAAATCGTCTTTCCTATTCTTTCTCCCAACCCAGCTACGAAAAAAGAAGTTCACTTCTTAAAATATCCCATATATGGAGGTGGGAACAGAGGGAGGGGGCATATTTATCCTGATTGAAGTAAAAGTAACAATACGGTCTATAATGCTACTTCATCGGGTACAATAAGTAGAATAGTACGTAAAGAAAAAGGGGAATATGAAATAATCATAGTTGATGCATCGGACGGACATCAAGTGGTTGATATTATACATCCAGGACCAGAACTTCTTGTTTTAGAGGGTGAATTCATCAAGCTTGATCAACCATTAACAAGTAATCCCAATGTAGGGGGCTTTGGTCAGGGAGATGTAGAAATAGTGCTTCAAGATCCATTACGCACTCAATGTCCTTTTTTTCTTCTTAGCATCTATTATTTTGGCATAAATATTTTTGGTTCTTGAAAAGAAATAATTTGAAAAGGTTCAATTGTACGAAATGAATTTCTAGATCCAGAGATTCCTTAACATTAAATTGTTAAAAATAGTTTATACTATTTTTTGTGATGTCTGGAATTAATTACTTGTATCCCATTCCTAGTAATGGACAATAAAATGCAAAAAAATAAAAAGAAAGAAAATACAAGGCAAGGATGGGATGCATGAAACACATACTTCTAGTAGGGATTGCTAGTCTTCTTAATCTTCACAAGAAAAAGTATTTTCCACAATTATTCAATTAACTTAAGTATTAAATATTAATAGAATAAATAGTTCTAAATAAAAAAAATTTAAGATTAAGAAATAAATGTTTTGTCATTTCTATAATTTGATTATGTTGATTGGATTATTTTCCAATTTGTATATTATGGAATAGATCAAAATCTCGCCTGAAAAAGTAAGAACTCAAAGGGATGAGACCCCTCTTAGTTCTTACTTTTTCATGTCTAAAATCCTGTTCATCCGATCACTATAGAGATGAACCCAACCAAGAATATGAGCCATAAAAGAAAATACCTATTGAACTGATCACAAGAATGCCAATTACAGTACCTATCAGCCAAAGAACAATTCTTCTAGTAGTATCAGCCATTTTTCCCCCTTTCTTCCACATTTTATCAAGCAATCATGATAGAGTCAAAAATAGTCATGGATAGTTATGAGGATGGTATCCTTCTGAATAGGATAAGAGAATTCCTACTATTCTCTTTCTCTCAATTGAAGGAATAACTAGAAAATAAAATAGCAAGAACAAAAATGAGTAATAAACCCCAGTATAGACTAGTACGATTCAACTCAACATTTTGCTCATTCGGGTTTGATTGTGTCATAGTTCTATAACTTGAATTAGGTTTATCATTGGATGAACTGCATTGCTGATATTGACCCCAAAAAAGAAACAGTAGGTATAGCTAGTCCATGAACAGCCAACCATCGCATTGTAAAAATTGGATAGGTTCGATCTATGGTCATTGGGGGCCTCCTAAAAGGATCTACTAAATTCATTGATTATTAATGGAATGCCCTATCAGCTCTTTGTGAAATATTCATTTGGTCGAGGACTTCCAAACACATCGTAAGATAAACCAATACTTACGAATAACCAACTTGCAATGAATAGGGAAGGTATAGTAATACTATGAATGACCCAGTATCGAATACTGGTAATAATATATGCAAAAGGATGTTCTCTCGTGCTTCCAGACATGCTGAGCTCCACAAATTCTTGTACAATAAAAAAGAGGAATCAATTTCGTGAAATATGGGATCGGTAAATAGAAAACTACTAGTCTTTTATTTCATCTTTATTTGTGAGATTGTCAATTTTGTACCAAAGGTGTATTTTGAGTATACCAAATTAGTATAGCTATCTTTTGTCCGACATAGCAACGCTGTATCCCCAAACGCTATAGAATTGCTTTTTTCTTTTTTTCTTGTATATGGATAATTGTATGTTAACTAATAGACCAATAAAATAAAAAATTCCTTATAATATAAGGTTTCCATTATTGACTTCGTAATAGAAAATAAAGATCTTGGTAAAGTGTGAGTCAATGGATTTTATAATTCATGAAAGATGAAAGATATTTTCATATTCGCACAATTCAATTATATTATATGTGAAATAGAAAACATTTTTTTGTTTTATTAGGGTATAGGGTTAAAATTTTTTTGTTCAAATCCTTTTATTTCAATTCAAGTAATTTGTTGGTCATACAATAAATATACAATAATACAGTACTAGTGTATTATTTAATGAAAAAAGAACAAAAAAAATAAGGTTTTAGGATAGATTGCAAGAAACCTTTTTCTTCTTATTCAAAATCGAAATATAATATTATGAGCAATCAACTACTAACTAAGCTTTACTATATTGAATCCAATGAATTAATGAATTCAAAATTCAAATAAGTAAGTTGAGTCAAAAAAGAAAAGTAAAGGTAATATCATGTTGTTCACTCCAAACAAAATAGACTTACTCCTATTAAAAAAGAATAGAAATGATCAAAACTGAAATTATTTGCAAACCTAACCTAATTCCCTTTCCTTTATTTGATTTTGGAATCAAGTTACAGAACACACACAGTTCTTATTACTATACTCAACCCAGGAATTGAAGAATGAACCTCTTCTCTTGATTCAGAATCACAAGATCGGTCAGTGTTACTACCGATGACTTGATTTTATTCTACCTATATGAATGGCTGTATCTTTTTTAGAGTCATCAATCCATTCATAATAACTGGTGAATCAAGAACTTTCAATTACAACTAATTCTATCAATAGCATTTTTTCTTACTATCATATTTAGGAAAAAGAGAAACTTAGGTAAGCCTTTTATCAACCTATGTAGCAAAAATAATATAACTAATTTCATTTTTTCATGCTTATTATAACTAGTTATTTCAATTTTCTATTGGCTGCTTCAACTATAACCTCGGTTCTATTGATTAGTTTGAACAAGGTGTGACTTATTTGGAATTGAGTGACCAATTCATTAAATATTTCTTCGAAATTATGTAGGTATTGTATGATTCCCTTTCATGTCAATTGTCAGTTCTTAGTCATTGAGATTCATGGGTAATTCAGATTAATATTTAGAGATAGATCTTACTTTTATTTCCTCAAAACAAACAAAACCAAAAGAAATCGAAATGATTGAAAATTTTCTATTTGGAATTGTTTTAGGTCTAATTTCTATTACTTTGGCAGGATTATTCACAACAACATATTTACAATACAGATGTGGTGATCAATTGGACCTTTAATTGAGTAATATTAATTTTTTGATTGATCTCCCACAATGCAAAGAGGTGGTCAAATTGAAATTGTAATTCAATTTTATTTTATTAAGTTATTTTATTATAATTCATAATTCAGCATAAGATAAACAAAATCATGCTCTACAAGATTTAAACCTATGACATCAGGTTTTGGAGACCCGCGTTCTACCAAACTGAACTAAGAGAGCTTTCTGAGGTAGGGATGACAGGATTTGAACCCATGACATTTTGTACCCAAAACAAATGCACTACCAAGGTGCGCTACATCCCTTTATTGTTTTATAGTATCGTTGTACAAAATCCTTATCTTGTTTTCCACTTGTTTTCTTTCATCTTCGTATATTCATATAATAAAATAAAAGAATTATATACATATGAGAAACTAACATATTAAAAAAAATGAATACAAATGACCTTGAACTACAGCATCTGATTCTATATGTATTACAATAAAAAAAAGAAGGAGGATTTTCTATGTGAGATATAAAAACATATCTCTCCATGGTTCCTGTGCTAACTACTCCATGGTTTGGGTCTTTAGCAAGTCTCTTGATAGAAATTAATTATTTATTCTTGGATGAATTGTTATTTCCATTTTTTCATTCTAGTTATTGATAAAAGATACTTAAATGAACTACTGAGATTAGGATAGCAGGATGCTAATTCGAAGGAAATTGTATCACTTAATTTTTAATCGATTAATATTAATTACAACCGAATAAATTTTTTTACAATCAAATCTTTTCTTTAGAAATTACATTTTTAGTTACTAACTTCTATTGATTTTTTTGTTGTTTTCTTCTTCTTCGGTTCAGATTGAAAATAGAGGAATTTAAGTCGATCCTAAATCCAAAAAACGAGGTTCATGGCTAAGGGTAAAGAGATCTGAATTAGAGTTATTTTGGAATGTACCAGTTGTGGCCGAAATGGTATTAGTAAGGAATTGCTGGCTATTTCTAGATATATTACTTAAAAGAGTCGACACAATACACCCAATTGATTAGAGTTAAGAAAATCTTGTCGCTATTGTCGCACACATACAATTCATGGTGAAATAAAGAAATAGATTGAAAGGATCATGTGTAGGATCTTTCCATGGAACAGGAAGAGGAAAAACTTAATGTATATACAACACAATTATTATATAGTATATATACAAATCAAATACTATTCTGTCGGATCTAAAATAAAATGAATAAAGAGAATTTTTGAGATAAGGAATAATCCATGGATAAATCTAAGCAACCTTTTCGTAAATCCAAGAGATCTTTTCATAGGCATTTGCCCCCAATTGAATCAGGGGATCAAATTGATTATAGAAATATGAGTTTAATTAGTCAATTTATTAGTGAACAAGGAAAAATATTATCTAGACGAATCGGTAGATTAACTTTGGAACAACAACAATTAATTACTATTGCTATAAAATGAGCTCGTATTTTATCTTTTTTACCTTTTCTTAATAATGAGAAACAATTTGAGAGAGATGAGTCAATCCCTAGAACTACTGATCCTAGAACCAGAAATAAATGGACATATGCCTCAATTGACTCAAAACACTCAAGCTCAAATTGATGTTTTGTTCAGAAAAACCTAGGATTCTGATTTGATTGTTGTGTTATAAGAAAAAAAAGGGAAGGGAAAATCTTTTTTTTATTGAAACATTTCATTCATTTTATAAGTAGAAGTATTTGGATTTATTTTTCTTCTATCTTCCTAGAGTTCATTCTCTGGGGAATTTTGTTTCAATCATTCATTCCTATAGATTACTTTACAATCTCTTTCTTTTATTTTATTTGAGAGATCTTATTGGAAATCATGTAAAGACAATTCTTATTTGACATAGCTATTTGTGCAAGTATTTTACAATTAAGAAGCAATTGCCTCTTGTGCAAATTGTGTATGAATCGACTATAACTATAGGATACCAAATTCTCATGAGCTACTGCATTTATACGAGTGATCCACAAAAGGCAAAAATCCCTCTGTTGCCTGTCTCGATCTCGATGAGGGGAAACCAAGGTTCTTATTTTCTGTTGAGTAGCTATTCGAGTAAGTCTTGAATGAGCCCTTCTAAAAGTTGATGCAAATAAATAAATTTTTGCTCGACGTCTCCGAGCTGTATATCCTCATCTAACTCTGGTCATTGAATCAAATTAAACTTTAATGAATAACTTATTGATTTCTCTTCTTTCAGTTATTCTTTTTCTTCCCTCTTCCATTCGATTAATAACAAAGTGGACTATTTCGGTATATAAAAAAAGAAATTGCCATGGTTTTTGCTACTATGACCTTCCCAACCATGATTTTTTATTCCTTCTAGACATTTGAGCTGAAAATAGTCAATTCTACCGACAATAAAAAAATAGTGGGTTCCATCATTTCTGTGGTTACTTCTTTAATTAAATGATGAGGTCCTTTCTATACACCGGAGCCCCCTTTGTCATTTAATCAAATGTTATTGTTAACTTGTATAGTTCATATCCTTTGGCTCTACCCATCAATTATACAGTAATACGTTTTTCACAAAAAGAACTATCTATATAGTGACGATATTTAATTATGAAAATTGGCTAGGTATAGGTAGCTGACCCTCTTAGTCTATTCTTTCAAGAATAAGAGCATAATTGATTTTCTTATCTTAATAGTATTTCCTGCACTTAATGGATAACCATTTGCTACCAATGGAGAATTGCTTCTCATCTCAAATCAAATCCATTTGCACTAATGGAAACCAAAAATTCTATATACCATATAGGTATATGATAGATCCTCATTTTTAGATAGTAAATGGCCTTCTTCCAATCTATCCATTCTATTCATTGGTACTGATCATTAATACTAGAAAAAATTTCTCATTTCTTTCTTTGAGCTCATGATCTGAACGAGTCGCACATACACCCTAGTACATGTTCCACGATGCTGAGGACACCCTCAAAGAGCGGGGGATTTTGTGACATTTCTGATTGGCTGTCTTGTGTTTCTAATAAGTTGTTTAATAGTCGACATATCATATATATGTATATCTAGAATAAGAATAGCTTGGTTTAGATCAATCTTAACCGGATCGTTGATGATTATGAATCATTTCTATTTAATATCAAATCAAAGAAAATGTGAATTATGTTTTTCAAATGGATTTACACAAAACCACTAGTATTTGCATTTTCTACCACTACAAGATCAACAATGCCATGAGCTTGGGCTTCTATTGTTGACATAAAAGCATCTCTTTCCATGTCTTCGGAAATAACCCATAAGGGATTGCTAGTTCTTTCTACATAAACCTTTGTGAGTGTTTCGTGAAGTTTCAGTAGTTCTTCTGCTTCCAAGATAAATTCCCCATCTTGTGCCTCATAAAAAGAACTAGAGGGTTGGTGAATCATAACCCTAATGATACTAATATAACATTATAAGGGGTTCTTCTATTTTGCATGGTCGGTCAAATGCTAAAGTAAGGGATAAACAATAAGAAGAAGAAGAAAAATAGAATTGAAAACCTTACAGGAATTTTTGTGCATTGCATATGGCTCTATAATGGAATTGAATTTACCACCCCCCCTTCTCTCGAAGGATGAAGGAAATATAATCCATCCGATCCAGATCGTTGAATGATCCATTTACCAACCTTTCTTCATAGGAGTAAAAAAAAATACTATGATGGCTCTGCTGCTTTCTATATTTATCTTGTCTATGATTTAGCAATCCCAAAGTTTATTTCAGATACAATCAAATAGGGAAAAAATGATCATTTTTTTTCATTTTTGTACTCTTTCTATCCTAAGATGAATATTAGAAAGAAAAGAGACTTTTGGTTTGGAATAACAAAATTATTTCTGACGTTGAAATGTACTCCTGACATGTAAGATCGAATAGAAAATAACCATTGTTTCATACTACTATTTTGATACAAACTTCATGTTATGAAAAAATAAGAATGATTTGTTCATATCAAACTTGAGGTGCCTTGCTATTATTACTTAGAATTCATATTCAATATGGAGAAGGCATAGTTTTTTTTGTTTATTGAAGAACAAACTCATTAGCACCAAGCGTGAGGGAATGCTATACGTTTGGTAATTTCTCCTCTTACTAGAATTAAAGATCCCATTGAAGCAACTAATCCCATGCATATTGTATGCACATCGGGTGGCACAAATTGCATAGTATCATAAATGGCCATTCCTGGGATTACCCATCCATCAGGAGAGTTTATAAATAAATAAAGATCCCTAGTAGCATCTTCTATACTGAGATATACCATGAGACCAACAAGTTGATTTGAGACCTCATTATCAACCTCTTGGCCCAAAAAAAGTAATCTTTCTCAATAAAGTCAGTTGATTAGGACAAAATTCTATCCCCTAGAAACCGTACGTGAACCTTTGGATGCATACGGTTCAAAAAAATTGCGAAAAACAATCAATGTATCGATTTGTCCTATTTCTTTCTTTTGTAACATTTTTTTAGGTTTGCTTTTTTAAAAAAAAATTTCCAAAATAGCTTTTGTTTTAGCATCTCTCCATACCATACTAAAAGAAGAAGAAAAAAAGAATTCACTGAACTTCTTGAACTAACCTCTCAGTGATATATTGTTTCATCATGATTCAAATCACGATGTTGTTTTGTTGTTCCTAAATGGGTATTTTCAATTCTCTTAGGTTCATATTCTACTCTGAGTAAAGATCTGTCTGAATTCTATTTGTACATAATATAGGGCAAATAATCTCAGTACCACTTTTATAAGAATAATGAAGTCCTAGGTTTCCAATCAAAAAAATTACTTGAAACTCAAATTTATAGATTATTTTGGTAGTTCGATTGTGGAATTTATTTTTTTCTGTATTTCTAGAATATGAATGTGTGACTTGTTATAATTGATCCTATTGGTAATATAGAGAATGAGTTTGTCATCTTTATCAAGATGATTCTACCCTATCAGATATTATTTGATTTATTTTAGTACCTTGAGCACGGAATATATGGAATAAAATAAATCAAGAAAAGAAATATTTGATCTATGATTCATACTGACTATTTAGACTTCACTATTAGAGTAAAAAAAATAGGTATTTTCGAGAAATCAAATGATTTTTCTTTCTTCAAACTTATTTTGACTGAAATATAGCTGTCTCTATAGATTTTCTTGAGTTATTACATCTATTCATTAAATTATTACATCTATTCATTAAATAAATGATGATCAAAGGGTTTTTACTCAGAAAGCTTTTGGGTGCTTTATTAAATAGATCATCATGGCTATAGTATGAATCTGAAGTTTCAATTGATTCATAGGGTCTCAACAAGAAAATTCCTATTAAATTTCTGTTAATATTAATGAATATTAAAACAAGAAACAAGAGTCAATCTGCATTATGTACAAAAAAAACAACAAATCAAATAACAAATAAAAAAATAGGGAAGAGAAGATTCAAGAGTCCTGTAACGATCAACATAAAAAAAGAGGGTTGAGCCAACTTGATTTGGCATTATAATCACAAAGAAGAAATTTATAATTTTTGTTATTTCATATCTTCGAGACAAATAGAATCAAGCGGCTATGAAGTTTTGAGCTTTTTATTACTATTTGTTGAAAATCAATATTTGTGTATTTTTGTTTGAGCCGTACAAGATGAAATTCTCATATACGGTTCTCAGAGGGGGAGTCCCCTATCTTAATAAAGTATATGATTGGTTTGAGGAACATCTCGAGATTCAAGTGATTGTAGATGATATAACTAGTAAATATGTTCCTCCCCATGTTAACATATTTTATTGTCTAGGGGGGATCACACTTACTTATTTTTTAGTACAAGTAGCTACAGGTTTTGCTATGACTTTTTACTATCGTCCAACCATTATGGAGGCCTTTTCCTCTGTTCAATACATAATGACTGAGGCCCACTATGGATGGTTAATCCAATCAGTTCATCGATGGTTTGCAAATATGATGGTTCTAATGATGATCCTTCACATATTTTGTGTGTATCTCATATGTGGATTTAAAAAACCCCAAGAATTAACTTGGTTTACAGGAGTGGTTTTGACTATATTAACTATATGTTTTGGTGTAACTGGTTACTCTTTACCCTGGGATCAAATTGGTTATTGGGCCATAAAAATTATGATGGGTGTACCTGAAGCTATTCCTGTAATAGGATCGCCTTTGGTAGAGTTATTATGTGGAAGTGCTAGTGTGGGCCAATCCACTTTGACTCATTTTTATAGTTTACACACTTTTGTATTGCCTCTCCTTACTGTTGTGTTATGTTAATGCACTTTCCAATGATACATAAGCAAGGTATTTCAGGTCCTTTATAGAAAAAGAAAAGACAGATCATAGATATTTGTAATTGATGATATATCATTTCGGGAAGGAAAATAGTATTTCATTGCTACAAATATGGGATATTAAAAAAAATGAGACGTATTGTTTGGATACTTCTCTTCAACTCCAAATTATTGTATTCTTTATTTTAAATGAATAGTTGAAGTGCATTTTTTGAAGAGAAAATGGATTAGGGAGTGTGTGACTTGAACTATTGATTGGGCCATGCAGATATATGATTTTTTCTGCCATGTTAGAATTCACAAGCAAATGTGTTTCTATATCCAACCACCATGTAAGTCTCTTACGTAACAAAGGATAGGTTGGTTCATTTGCAAATAATTTTTTCTATGATCATACCAGAATCATGCATACATGAACAGGCTCCACAAGATCCTGCAAAATAGAGAATAAGTGACGTACCATGATTTTTTTTATCTATTTCACTTATTTCTTATTTATAGTATACAAATGCATTCATTTCCTTTGCATTGATCCTGATATATGATACTATTGGAATGCAATAAAGGATCTAAAGAAAAATAGAGGCTGGACTTCATTAGATTAGTAACAAGTAAATACCATTGTATGTAAGAGAATTGAGATGTTGTAGGATAAACACCAACCAAAAAGCATGAGACAATCCAAAAGGCAATTAATAATGATCAAAGATCAAATTAGTAAGCCTACTTTGGTATTGAGCATTTACCTCTAAGAGCTAAATTCTTTGCAATGAATAGTTTTGCAACTTGCATTTAATAAATCTTTTTTCTATAGTATGTAGACTCTTATTCTTATATAGAGTCATTATAATTCTATTATGTGTGGATATGTATGAAATATATATTTCATATGAATCTATTCTTGTCATTCCTTTTTGCTCGAGCCGGATGATGAAAAATTATCATGTCTAGTTCTTTCGGGGGATGGATCTATAAGAATTCATCTATCCCAATAACAAAGAAACCAGACTTGAATGATCCTATATTGAGAGCTAAATTGGCTAAAGGGATGGGGCATAATTATTATGGAGAACACACATGGCCTAATGACCTTTTATATATTTTTCCAGTAGTAATTCTAGTTACTATTGCATGTAATGTAGGCTTAGCGGTTCTCGAACTATCAATGATTGGTGAATCAGCAAATCCATTTGCAACTCCTTTGGAAATATTACCCGAATGGTACTTCTTTCCCATATTTCAAATACTTTGCACAGTACCCAATAAGTTACTAGGTGTTCTTTTAATGATTTTACTACCAATGCGATTATTGACAGTACCATTTTTGGAAAATATTAATAAATTCCAAAATCCATTTTGTCGTCCAGTAGTTACAATAGTCTTTTTGGCCGATACCACAATATCTCTTTGGTTAGGTATTGGAGAAACATTACCTATTGATAAATCTTTAACTTTAGGTCTTTTTCAAATTGATTAAATCGTGAAATACCGTAAGCCTAGATATCTAAGGAATACTCACTTAAAAGTGACTATTCCTTAGATACCTTAATTTTGTTTATTACGATCCATTCTATAAAAATATGGATTGTGTCGAAGATGAAAAATACATTTTATTTTTTTAAAAATAATGTAAAATAATTCCAATGAATTTCAAATTCAAACTTTTCCTTTTCTTAGTTCTTAGATAAATCAACTACGAAATGCGTAGAGTGTCCAATATCTATTTTACATCTCTATGCAAAAATATTCAATTTTTATAAGATCTTCCTCACTCTTACTCAAAAGGTCCAATAATATATGTATATTGGACCTTTTGAGACAATTATAGGTCTTGGAAGGCAATTCTGATTGGTCAATAAAAATAGATTTCAATGGAATTCCCTTTCATTTTTCTTTAGATTACTTAATCTATCTTGAAAGGTAAAAGGGATAAAGTAAAATTGTTTTTATTTTCCTTGAAATGAGTGTTTTCTTCCTCTGTATGTAGAAAAGGAAGAAATAAATCAATCAAATTATGAGAAGCTTCATAAAGTGCTTATTTAGGAGTTAAACTTCCATTTGTCCATATTTCTAGAAATAGTATCTCCTGTTTTTCATTCCCATTACCATAAGAATGAATACTATGATTTGTATTTCGAATAGGAATGAATACAACATCTATAGGATAACTTCCATCTTGAGAGTTATTTATAGATTTCATACGATATCCGTGATCTCTCTTGATTTGTAATCCAATGCACAAATCAATCGGTTCTATCAGGTTAGCTATATACTGTGTTGTGTCAACCATTTCCATGGAAGGTGGTGAGATGATATCTTGAGCGGTTACATACCTAGGACCCCTAACACAAATGGATGCATCTCTAATTCCATAGAGATTACTTCTCTATACAATTTCTTTCAAATTGAGTAAATTTTCATGTACTGATTCTTCAATACCTACTATTGTAGAATATTCATGTGATACATCCTCAGATTTTGCACGTGCGATACATGTTCCTTCTATTTCTCCAAGTAAAGTCCTTCGCATGGCAATATTGATTGTATCGGCCTGACGTTTCCTAAGCAGGGAGAGAATGAAATGACTATAATAAAGATGTTTACTATTTACTCTTGATTCAACACACTTTCATTGTGGTGTTTGAGTGGATTCTGCTACTTCCCCTCGAACCATACTAATATTCTAATTTGATCAGGTCATTGAATCATTTATTTCTCTTGATAGTTGTTTAATTCTTATTTCTACATGTGTTTTTTAGGAGGTCGACATCCATTATGTGGCATAGGTGTTACATCACATGAATAACTCCTTTTGGTATTCTACGTCTATTCTTGTGTGAACCAATACATCCATTCCTACAAGAACCAACTTTTGGTATAGGTTTTGTCATATTTTATTATCTATATCCTAAATAGGAGTCAGAGATATACAAAAATATATGGAGATATCCATTTCATATTTAAAAAAAAAGGATCCCCTATTTTTATTTTTACATTATAGGGATCCCCTCTCTACTTTAGTTTAGAATTAGAAAGTTTTTTTTAAGATTAAAGATTACCCTATCCCTACCTCTGTTTATGTTTTGGATTTAAACAAATCACCATAATTCGTCCGTATCTACGGATGAGTCGACACTTTTCAGAAATTTTACAAACAGAAGTTCTTATTTATCATATTTATCATTCCTTTATTCCAGAATCTACTTCTTGGAAGAAAAAAATAAGTCTCTTGAATTTTTTAACTTAACAAACAAGGACTATTTAAAAAATCACTTAATCGTTCGACTCCTTATTACGAAGTCTATAAATTATACATCCCTTGGTTGAATCATAATGACTTATTTCAATTTTGACTCTATCTCCAAGTAGTATTCGTATAAAACTGCGTCAGATTCTCCCTGAAACATAACCTAAAATTAGATATTCATTATCTAAATGTACCTAGAACATACTGTTCGGAAGTGATTCAGTAATTGAGCCTTCATGAATCAATTTTTGTTCTTTCATTCCAAATAACCCCCTCTAAGTATCAATAAGATAAAATTAGGATACTGGAGGAGGATCACCATATATAACACAAAATTTCTCCTCCAATTCTTTTTAGTTGAGCTTCTCGATCTGTCATTATATGTTGAGAAGTAGAAAGAATTACAATCCCTATTCCACCTAAAATCCTAGGAATTCATTGATAGTTGGAATAGATTCGTAGACCAGGTCAGCTGATACGCTTTAAAATAGTTATATATACTCTGTTCCTAGTTCTTCTATGTTGCAGGGTTAAAACCAAGAAAAATTTTAGACTTTCTTGATCTTGATGTTTTCGAACGTTTTCAATAAAACCTTCTCATAAAAGTATTTTAACAATGTTTTCAATGATATTAGTAGATGCTATTCAAACCCTTCCATTTTTATCCATGTCAGCATTTCTTATAGAAGTTATTACATAGTCAATAGTATCCCTACCCATGATGAACTCGAATTATTCTTGTCTTCCAATTTGGATATAATCAACATATTTTATTATTGTTTTATTATTTTTTTTACTATTTTTTTCTTCAAAGTATATGCATGAGACACAATCTACTAATAATTTAATAATGAATTGCTCCATTTTTGGTACCCGACTAGTAGTTCCATCTACTAGTATTTAGTATTTATAACCTCAAGAACTAGTGAAACTATTTTAGTAAAATTAAACTGTCTCAATTCTCGGGGAATCACACCAAAAACTCGAGTTCCTTTTGGATTTACTTCTTGATCAATGACAATCGCAGCATTGTCATCATATCGTATTATCATACCATTGTCACGTTTGAGTTCTTTACATGTACGTACAATTACAGCTCTAATTACTTTTGATCTTTCTAGAGGTATATTGGGCACTACTTCCTTTATTACATCAATAATAACGTCACCAATATGAGCATACCGGCCCCTATGATTCGAATACACATCAATTCTCGAGCTCCACTATTATCTGCTACATTTAAAAGGGTTTGGAGTTGAATCATATGATTTTTCTTTTTTAATTTGCTATTTCAATGTAGTAAAGAATGGAAAAAAAATATTGTCTGTCCAAAAATAAAGAAATCTTTTGTCGTTTGTTTTTTCATCCACAATATTCAATATAGTAAATAGTCCTTTTGTTTAGTTTAGCTCTATGTTCCTATCCTGAAATAACAAATTGAGTTCCTATAGGCATTTTGTACACAGCTATTTCAATAGGGCCCTAGCTACAATTTTCGATACTCCTCCCATTTCATAAAGTATTCGACCCGGTTTAACAATGGATACCCAATATTCCGGAGATTCTTTTCCTGAACCCATACATGTTTTTGTGTGTCTTACTATAATAGGTTTGTCGGGAAATATGAGTATCCATATTTTTCCACCACGACGCACATATCGTGTCATTGCTCTTCGCCCTACTTCTATTTATCTAGCTGTGATCCAAGAGGGTTCTAGTGCCTAAAGAGCATATCTACCAAAACTAATATAATTGCCTCAACAAGATATTCCCCTCATTCTTCCTTTATGTTGTTTACGAAATTTGGTTCTTTTGGGGTTATAGTTGATGGTTCTTTTTTTTTTCATTCCATCCCTACTACAAAACCTGACATGAGAGTTTCTTCTCATCCAGCTCCTCGTGAATAAAATAATTCATTCAATAGTTTTAAACAAATAGTATTATATAAAATACTATTATAAAATATTTATATATGTATTTTAAATACAAATTTATAATATAACATATAATAAATAATTCACTAAATCACTAAACTAAGTAATGTGTTTGATATTGAATTTGTTTAACTGTCTGCATATACAATCAAGATACAAAGCTAGATTTATATATTTATCTATAAATCTAGATAGAGGTATAGGTAATTTTTTTTGTTTTATAATTATAACTATAACGATTATAATGAATCTTTTTTTCTTATTTTTATTGAACTATGCCAAACAAAAAAATATTGTAATTCAATAAATAAATATTTTGCGATCGAATATTGACTCTTTCTCATTCGTAGGTTGTTCAATCCATAACCTCTTAGAATAAATCAATTTGTTCTTGGTTCGTTCCACCATCCTGCTCAATGAATCATTAGGATTCTATTTAGAACTAATACTAATCCTATGCAGTCACAAGTTCCACCTTTCCTATAGCTTCTCCATTAATGGTTAGGTCTGAACTCTGCAATGGAACTCCATTATCTTATGCATTATAGTATTATATTAATTTTTAGAGTATTAATTTTTATATATTATTATATTTTTATATACTATTATATATTTTTATATACTATTATATTGAATTTTATATTCAGTATTGATGCTTTATCACATTGCCTTTCTATAAGATATGAGATAATTCATAGACCATACGTATTGTAATCATATATCATTGGTTTTTTTGTTTTCTCTTTCTATCATCTTTCATTTATCCACATCCCCTTATTTGTGTTTTACAACTCATAATTAGATTTCTTATGTTATGGGAGAAATTTCAGTTGCTACAACTATATGATCGATGCAATCATATAGTGACTATTTCTTGGGATCTCAAAAAATACGAAGCAATAAGTTGGTTTTTATATATATTATATATAGTTATTAAGTTTTGAGTGCGGTTCAACAATCTATGGAATCCTAACCCAACTCTAAACTCTAAACTTACTTTAAAGGAGTCACACACTAAGCATAGCAATTTTACTCCAAAAAAATGGTCAATCAAATTTTTATTCAACCCTATAGAATTAGAGAATCGGAATCAAATTGCTATTTTTGTTTGATATTTCATAAATGAAAGAACCAGTTAATAAATGAAAGAAAAAATTTGTTTCTATTGCTAGACACTAGTTAGAACCAGAATGGCAAAACAAATAAAGAAAGGTCCATTAGTCCTCATCTACAAATATCCAAATTTTAATGCCTAATACTCCATAGATAGTTTGAATTGCATAGGAACAATGATCAATTTTAGCACGAATTGTTTGTAGAGGAACCCTCCCTTCTCTGATCCATTCGACATGTGCAATTTCTTTTCTATTGATACGCTCTACGATTTGCACTTGAATTCCTTTTGTGTCCATTTGTTTAGTTAATTCAATCACCTTTTTCATTGCCTTCTAAAACAAAACTCTATTTTTTAATTGTAAAGCTATATATTCTGCAAGAATATTAGGTTGTCTATAAGGTTTTTAAACTTTTGTGAGAGTAATGTTGATTCTTGGGTTTTCAAAATGAATCTCCTTTTGTAGATTTATCTATAATTCTGTAATTTCTTGCATTCAGCCTTCTATTAACAAATTGGGGAATCCAATATATATTATTATCTGGATCAAATCGATTCTTTTTTTAATCCCTATACGTGCAATTCCTTCGAAACCTGAGGGTATTCTCTTATTTTTTTTGTACATAGTTCTTGATTCAATTCCATATTTTTACATCTTCTTGTAGGCCCATAGAAAATTTTTTTGGTTTGCACAACCAAAAAGAATGATGACTTTGGTTTGTACCAAGTCTGAAACTAAATGGATTTATTTTTTCTCCCATATTTTTTTCTAAATAGAAATCTGAGATTTATTTCAATTTAAAAATGACTTTGATTTATTTTTCAATACAATTATTATATGACAAGTAGGTCTTTTTAAAGGATAACTGAGTCCTTGAGCTCTAGGTCTTAACCTTTTTAGAATAGCACCTCCATTGTCTTTGGCTTTATGAATAAATAAATCAGCTTTATTCATGTTCATACTATGATTTGCGTTTGCTGCTGCAGAATAAAGCAATTTTAAAATGAAAAAAGATGCTCGATAAGGTATGAGTTCTAGTATCATAAGTGCTTCTTCATAGGAATGCCTCCGAATCTAGTCCATTATTCTTCGAGCTTCAAAAATAGACATACATATATGTTGGGCTAAAACCTTAACTTCTGTACTTGAAGTCGAGTTCTTTATCTTTATCATAAGGCTATCTCCTACCAATGAATGATAACTACTTTTGCTAGTTTACTAAAATAGAAAATAAAAACAAAAAAATTAACGATGAGATTTATTATCATTTCTCGCATGTCTCGCAAAAGTCAAAGTAAGGGCGAATTCTCCCAATTTGTGACCTACCATCTGATCTATTATATAAATAGGTAAATGCTCTTTCCATTATGAATGGCGATTGTATGTCCAATCATTGCAGGTATAATGGTAGATGCCCGAGACCAAGTTACTATTATTTCTTTCTCCACCCTCATGTTGAGTTTTTCCATTTTTCCCAATAAACGATTAGCTACAAAAAGATTTTTTTTAGTGAACGTGTCACAATGGATTACTCCTTTATTTTTACATTTTAAACTATGTTCAATATCTCGATCTAATAAGGTAAGAATAAATATAATAATGAGGAAAATCCTTTAGGTAGATAAGGGGTGGATGTAGCCAAGTGGATCAAGGTAGTGGATCATGAATCCACCATTACGTAGGTTCAATTCCCATCATTTGCCCATCACATTATTGACAAATTCCAAAAATTCAATTTTCAATATTCTTATTTATGGCGACAAAGAATAAAACTATCACTATATTTTTTTTCCTTTTCCTACTTCTTCTTCCAAGCACAGGATAACCCCAAGGTGTTGTGAATTTTTTTCTACCAATAGGGGCTCTTTCTTCACCACCCCCATGGGGGTGGTCTATAGGGTTCATAACTGCTCATACTACAGGGCGCTTACCTAGCCAACACTTAGATCCGGCTCTACCCAAACGTTTTTGGTTCACCCCAATATTACCCACTTGTCCAACTATTGCTAAGTAGTTTTTGGATATCAAAACAGACCTCCCCAAATGGTAATCTTAATGTGGCTGATTTACTCACTTTTATAATCAGTTTTGCTATAGCACCTGCTACTCTAGCTAATTGTCCACCCTTTCCAAATGTGATTTCTATGTTATGTATGGCCGTGCCTAAGGGCATATCAGTTGAAGTAGATTCTTCTTTTTCATCAATAAAAACCCCTTCCCAAACTGTACAAGCTTCTTCAAAGCATATGGCTTTCTTGATGTATGTGATGATATCTAGACAAATGGATCTTATATGAATCATATGATGAAATACCACATGAGTGGATATATAGGAATCCAAATCTGCCGAATCACTCATGTTATGATCTTCTACATCCTAGGTCTCCCCATTCCATCATCTGGTTTATGTTCTTCTTGTAGCATTCAGACCAAATGACTCTATGAAATTACTTTGCTACTTCCACATATTGCGGGTAATGTAGGAAGCATCTCTATTTTTCCCCTCGGGATCTTTCTAATTAACACTTCTTAGCTTTCAATTCACCTCTGACCATCAAATTAAATGGAAATAACCTATCCTCCTCTCTTTGAAACAAGGGTGTTTCCCATTTTGTGTGTGCTTTAAACAATTTTGTCTTCTCCATATTACCATATATCTAGAGTCAATAATTTTCTATGAGGAACTACTAAACTCAATCACTTGCTGCCATTACTCAATAGTTTTCTGTTGATGTCTATCTCATAGAGGTACTCAAATTGGATTAGTGATAGATTTCTAGGTTTTGTCATAAACCTAATTGGTTACTTCCAATTACGTAAATCAATAGTTCAAACCACACTCAAAGGTAGGGCATTTCCCATTGATATAGGAACTTATGTGCCAGAAACAATGGTATCTCTAATTATAGCCCTTCTGGGATGTAAAATATATCTCTTCTCACCATCCCCATAGTGTATGAGACAAATATATGCATTTTGATTAGGGTCATATTTTATGGTTACGATTCTACCAGATATGTCTTTTTCATTCTATTGAAAATCAATTTTACAATATAGACGCTTATGACCTCCCCCTTTATGCCCAGCAGTAATGATTCCTCTGGCATTATGACCTTTACCACAATGATGCTATCCATAGATCAAATTATTTCGTAGATTGGATTTCACTTGACTGTCTACGGTTACATTGCGTATGCTCGGGGTAGAAGTTTTGTATAAATGTATCATCGTGTTATTAAGTATTTTCCTTTAAGTTCTTTTCTCTATAGGAGGTGGAATAGAATAACCCAGTTGAAGCGTAATGATCATACGTCTGTAATGCATTTTATGTCCCATAATAGGTCCCATTCTTCTACTCTTTCCAAGGAGTCAATGACTATTCATAGCTATTACCTTGACACCAAAGAAGAGTTTGACCCAATGCTTTATTTCTATCCTAGTTGATCCTGATTTGACATTAGAAGTATATTGATTGTTCTGCAATAACAGAATAATTTTTTCTGTAAATACTGCATATTTGATTACATCCATACATCCATTTTCTTCCCCATGAGTTCCAGTATCGACAAGAATTCTAGTTCTCACTGTTCATATGTTATGGTATGAATATACCAATTCGTTATGTATGGATGATGAGATTCCATTGATACAGAGTTAATTCCAATAGACTTATTGAACATTCCCATTGGCGTGCATCTAGCAGGAACTAAACCTACGAATTTGCCAATCATGAGTTGGGCGCTTTAACCATTCAGCCATGGATGCTTAACAGGGATCATTGTACATCGTGAATAACCAAATTCCAATTGAAATGAAATCTTTAGGACGAATCAATGAAATGACATCAATTCAATTCTTAGATCTTCAAATTGAGAGAGATATGGAGAGAGATCAAGAATTCTCACAATTTCTTAGATTCATGGATCAAATTTGATTCAGTGGGATCTTTCACTCACATTTTTTTTCACCAAGAATGTTTTATGAAACTCTTTGACCCCCAAATTAGGAGTATCCAACTTTCATGTGATTCACAAAGTTCAACAAGAAATCAATATTTCATGATCAAAGGTGTAGTACTGCTTGTAGTAGCGGTCCTTATATCTCATATTAACAATTGAAAGATGGTCCAAAGAAAAAATCTCTATTTTATGGGGCTTCTTCCCATACCTATGAATTCCATTGTACCTAAAAATGAGACATTAGAAGAATCTTTTTGGTCTTCCAATATCAATAGGTTGATTGTTTCGCTCCCGTATCTTCCAAAAAGGAAAAAGATTTCAGAGAGTTATTTCATGGATTCGCAAGAGCGTACATGGGTTCTCCCAATAAATAAAAAGTGTATCGTGCTTGAATCTAACTGGGGTTCTAGTTGTAAGATATCTAATGAAATCATAGTTGGAATTGAGATCTCATTCAAAGAGAAAGATAAATATCTGGAGTTTCTTTTTTTATCCTATATGGATAATCCAATCCGCAAGGACCATAATTGGGAATTGTTTGATTGTCTTTCTCCGAGGAAGAAGCGAAACATAATCAACTTGAATTTGGGACTCCAAATCTTAGTGAAAAACTTGATTTGTTATCTCATGTCTGCTTTTTGTGAAAAAAGACCAATTGAAGGGGATGGTTTCTTCAAACAACAAAGAGCTTAGGCAACTATTCAATCAAGCATGTTTCCCGTCTCTTCTCGAGAAACAAGTGGGGTATTTCTTTGCAAAATTGTGCTCAATTTCATATGTACAATTCCACCAAGATCTCTTCATAAGTAAGGGAAAGAATCAGCACAAATCAGATTTTTCAAGGAACTTATTGAGAGAGAATTTGATTTGATTAGACAATGTGTGGTTGGTAAACAAGGATCGGTTTTTTAGCAAGGTATAGAATGCATTGTCAAATATTCAATATGATTCCACAAGTTCTATTTTTGTTCAAGTAACAGAATCTAGCCAATGGAAAGGATCTTCTAATCAATCTAGAGATCATTTCGATTCCATTAGAAATGCAGATTCAGAATATCACACATTGATCGATCAAACAAAGATTCAGCAAGTAAAAGAAAGGTCGATTCTTTGGGATCCTTCCTTTCTTCAAATGGAATGAACAGAGATAGAATCAGATCGATTTTTGAAATGCCTTTTTGGATCTTCCTCAATGTCCTGGCTATTCACAGAATGTGAGAAGCAGATGAATAATCATCTACTTCCGGAAGAAATTGAACTTGGGAATCCTACAAGATCAATTCATTCTTTTTTCTCTGACAGATGGTCATAACTTCATCTAGGTTCGAATCCTATTGAGAGGTCCACTGGAGATCAGAAATTTTTGAAGAAAAAACAAGATGTTTCTTTTGTCCCTTCCATGAGATTGAAAAATAAAGAAATGGTTGATATATTCAAGATAATTACCTATTTACAAAATACCATCTCAATTCATCCTATTTCATCAGATCTGGGATGTGATCTAGTTCTAAACGATGAACCAGATATGGACAGTTCCAATAAGATTTCATTCTTGAACAAAAATCTATTTTTGGACTTGTTGCATCTATTGCATGATTGGAACAAAGGGGGATATGCATTACACTATGATTTTGAATCAGAAGAGAGATTTCAAGAAATGGCAGATCTATTCTCTCTATCAATAACCAAGCCGGATCTGGTGTATCATAGGGGATTTGCCTTTTCTATTGATTCCTACGGATTGGATGCAAAATAATTCTTAAATGAGGTATTCAACTCCAGAGATGAATCAAAATCAAATAAGAAATCTTTATTGGTTCTACCTCTTTTATATGAAGAGAATGAATCTTTTTATCAAAGGATCAGAAAAAATTCGATCTAGATCTACTACAACAATGATTTGGAAGATCCAAAACAAAAACATCGGTATTTCCTAGCAACAACATAATGGAGGCAGTCAATCAATATAGATTGATCCGAGATCGGATTCAAATCCAATATAGAACCTATGGGTACATAAGAAATGTATCGAATCAATTCTTTTTAATGAATAGATCCGATCACAACTTCCAATAAGGAATTCAAAGGGATCAAATAGAAAATGATACTCTGAATTATATAACTATAATGAAATATATGATCAATCAATATTTATCAAATTTGAAAAAGAGTAAATGGTTTGATCCTCTTATTTCTCAAACCGAGAGATCCATGAATCGGGATCCTGATGCATATAGATACAAATGGTCCAATGGGAGCAAGAATTTCTAGGAACATTTGGAACATTTCATTTCTGAATAGATGAATAGTTTTCAAGTAGTGTTCGATGAATTACGTATTAATCAATATTTGATTGATTGGTCCGAGGCTATCGACAAACAGGATTTGTCTAAGTCACTTTGTTTCTCTTTGTTCAAGTCACTTCTCTTTTTGTCCAAGTCACTTCCCTTATACTTTGTGAGTATCAGGGATATACCCATTCATAGGTTTGAGATCCATATCTATGAATTGAAAGGTCTGAATGATCAACTCTGCAATTAGTTGTTAGAATCAATAGGTGTTCAAATCATTCATTTGAATAAAATGAAACCCTTCTTATTGGATGATCATGATACTTCCCAAAGACCAAAATTCTTGATCAATGGAGGAACAATATTACCAGTTTTGTTCAAAAAGATACCAAAGTAGGTGATTGACTCATTCCATACTAGAAATAATCACAAGAAATCCTTTGATAACACAGATTTCTATTTCTCAATGATATCCCACGGTCGAGATGATTGGCTGAATACTATGAAATCATTTCATAGAAGTTTGAAGAAGGGGTAGGAGAAGGAGCCCTCAATCTGCAATAGATAGAGGAGGATTTATTCAATCACATCGTTTGGGCTCCTAGAATATGGCGCCCGTGTAGTAATCTATTTGATTGTATCAAAAGGCCCACTGAATTGGGATTTCTCTATTGGGCCGGGTCATTTCATGGCAAGTTGATCATTTATCATAAAGAGTATGAGCTTCAAGAGAATGATTCAGAGTTCTTGTAGAGTGGAACCTTGCAGTACCATACACGAGATAGATCTTCCAAAGAACAAGGCTTTTTCGAATAAGCCAATTCATTTGGGACCCTGTAGATCTATTCTTTTTCCTATTCAAAGATCAGCCCTTTGTCTCTGTGTTTTCATGTTGAGAATTCTTTGCAAATGGAGAGATGTCAAAGGGGCTTATTACTTCCCAAACAAATCCTCCTACATCTATATATAAATGCTGGCTCATGAAGAATACACAAGAAAAACACTTTGAGTTGTTGATTCATTGCTAGAGATGGCTTAGAACTAATAGTTCATTATCTAATGGATCTTTCCATTCTAATACTCTATCCGAGAGTTATCAGTATTTATCAAATTTGTTCCTATCTAACAGAATGCCATTGGATCAAATGATAAATACATTGTTGAGAAAGAGATGGCTTTTCCCAGATGAAACGAAACATTTGATTCGTGTAACAGGATAAAGATTTCCCATTCCTTAGCCATAAAGATATGTGGCTATGAAAAGGGGATTAGGTGGAACAGAATTGGCTGGGTGGTAGAGTCATAGAAACACTTGTTTATTCCACATTTTGGACCTTAGCTCTATGGAACAATACGCTACTTACTGCTAAA
>RXID01014425.1:282500-285000 GCA_005019695.1 Trichopus zeylanicus subsp. travancoricus
TGAAAAAGTCGAGGTATTTTGAATTATTTGTTGACATGGACAAAGTAAGGGAAAACCTCTGAAATGATTTCAATATTGGACCTTGGACATATAAATAGAATAGTAATAGTTCTGAATTGAATCTCTTTAGAAAGAAGATCTTTCTTTTGTTTGATGGTAGCCTGCTCCAGTCCCCTTATGAAACTTTCATTATTGGGTTTGCCATACACTTCACATGTTTCTAGGAATTCACATGGCATCATCAAATGATACAAGTCTTGGATAATAATCTACAATGCACTAGAACGCCCTTGTTGACGATCCTTTACACTGACAACATCTAGGGTTCCCTGAATAATGTGATATCTCACACTCGGTAAATCTTTAACCCTTCCTCCTCTTACTAATACTACAAAATGTTCTTGTAAATTATGGCCAATACCCAATATATAAGTAGTGATTTCAAATCCAGAGGTTAATCATACTCTGGCAACTTTATGTAAGGTAGAGTTTGGCTTTTTGTGGGTGGTAGTGGAAAGGTTGACAGATAAGTCACTCTTACTATCACTCTACAAAGCCGTACATGAGATTTTCGCCTCATACGGCTCCTCATTCAATTCTTTCGAAGTAATTGGATCCTTTTCCTCATTTGTGAGAATCTCCTCCCTTCTCCCATTCCATCCCAAAGAGTAACTAAGATCAATTCAGTCGAGTTTTCATGTTCCAATTGAACACTTTCCATTTATAATCAAAGGAGAAGATTATTCTTTTTACCAAACATAACATATGCAAATCAAATCACGATCTTATAACTTATAATAAGATACTAAGAACAAGTAATAAGAACAAGAGATCTTTCTCGATCATTCCCCTTGCCCCTCTATTTTTGATTTTCTTTCCCTCTATTTTTGTTCCCTTCCATCATTCCTTATGTTCCATAGGTTTGTTAATCCTTTAGAATCTGACCCATTTTCTCATCTAGCGAAGGGTACAAAATAAGTCAGATTGATTTTTTTATCAAAAGTACTATGTGAAACCTTCGACTTTTTTCCTCTTCCTCTATCCATTTTCCATAGGTACAGCATTTGAATCAATAGAGAACCTTTTCTTCTATATGAATTGATATTATTGCATTTCAATTCCTTCCCGATACCTCCCAAGGAAAATCCTGAATTGGATCCAAAATTGACGGGTTTGTGTGAGCTTATCCATGCAGTTATGCACTCTTCAAATAGGAATCTATTTTCTGAAAGATCCTGGCTTTTGTGCTTTGGTGAGTCATCCGAGATCCTTTCGATGACCTATGTTGTGTTGAAGGGATATCTATATGATCTGATCGATTGTGTAAGACACACGGTAACAACAGAACTAGGGGAAGTATATAGAAAAGATAGTTCTTTTCTATTATATTAGTATAATTTAGTGATCCCAGCTCAGTGAGTCCTTTCTTCCGTGATGAACTATTGGAACCAATCCTATATTTTATTTTGTCTCTGTGGACTGAGGAGAGAGAATGGGCGCTCAGCGGGAAGAGGGTTGTACCTTGAGAGAAGCAAGGGGGTCAACCTACTTCAAATATACAACATGGATTCTAGCAATGGAGTTGGACCCTCATGTTGATCTGAATGAATCAGTCTTTCGACAAAGGTCAATCTTTGCTTGCTAGGCAAAAGAGGATAGCAAGTCACAAATTCTGTCTCAGTAGAACATGTATTATTATGAAATTCATAAATAAAATAAATTCATAAATAAAAATGAAGTTAAGTAGTTAATGGTGAGGTTACCATTATTCTTTTTGTAGTGACGAATCTTGTATGTGTTCCTAAGAAAAGAAATTTGTCCATTTCACTTTTTGAGGTCTCAAAAAAAAAGGAAAAAGGGCATGGAAATGCATAGGAACTCTTGAATAGAAATTGAAAAGAAATGTAGCTCCAGTTCCTTCAGAAATGTTAAGATCTTTGGCACAAGAAGAAGGGGTGATCCGTATCATCTTGACTTGGTTCTGCCTCCCCTCTTTTTTTAACAATACCGAGTCAGGTTCTTTTCCTACTAGTATCAAATAGAACATGATGAAGAAAATCTTCTTCATGTAAAACAAAACCTACTCAATTTAGATCGGGAAAAAATCATACAGATTTTATGAAACCATATGCTATGGTTTGAATCTGTAGTCAATCCTATTTCCAATAGGAGCAATTGACAATGGAATCCCATTTTTCCCATTATTTTACTCTATCCATATCCATAATAGTAATAATGAGAAAAGAAGGCCTGGCTCCAAGTTATTCACGAATAGTGGCATTGAGTTTCTCGACCCTTTGCCTTAGGATTAGTTAGTTCTATTTCTCGATGGGGCCAGGAAGGGATATAACTCAGTGGTAGAGTCTCACCTTGACGTGGTGGGAGTCATCAGTTCGAGCCTGATTATCCCTAAACCCAATAGGAATTTTTCTATTTTGACTTGCCCTCCCACCGTGATTGAATGAGAATGGATAAGAGCCTTGTGGGATTGACATGATAG